>CAUYQG010116959.1:0-28819 GCA_963574415.1 Tarsius wallacei
GAACTACAGGCGCTACCACGCTCGGCTAATTTTTTGATTTATTGTAGAGATGAGGTCTCGCCAAGTTGCCCAGGCGGGTCTCGAACCCGCGGGCTCAGGCAATCCACTCACCTCAGCCTCCCAAGGCACGGGATTACAGGCTGAGCCACCGAGCCCGGCTAAAACAAAACTTTAAATACAGCAAGGACCATACGAAAAAAACTTGTCACAGCCTTCTTATTAAAGTCTCTATGTCTCAGGGTAAACAAAAGATGGCATCTAACTAAAGATCAGTTTAACTTCTCTTTTTCTCAATTCTCTAAGATTACTGATTCATTGCATCTTGGAAACTCTTGTATTAGACCATTTATAAAATAACAGGCTATTGTTCATAATGTGGGACTGAACAAAAGTCCCCATTCAAAGCCCTAAAATGTAACCACACACAAGAGAATGGTGTGATATTTCAAAGTTTCCCATTCAATAAATTTTCACTTTCTTTGAAGAAAAATAACTGCTATGTAGAGGCAGCAGGAAGAGACATATCTAGTATAAATTTACTTCTGATCCATAAGGAAATATTCTTTCATTGTTGTGGCAGTTTAGAAATCTTGGAATAATAATAACATTCCCTATTGAAATTAGGCAGGGAAAGAAACAAACAAAAGGCAAAGAAAATGCTTGGTATAGAGTCACTTATTTTAGAATTTATGAAACATTTCAGAAAACATCAAGAAATATTACATTTGATCCCACCACTTGAGGCTCTAAAACAAATATAGCCAAGTGCTTTTAAAACTTCAATATAAATATTTAGTTGAAAACAATCCTAAAGGAAAAAAAAAAATCACACACACAAAAAGTGTTGTTTCACTTGACTGCTTTAAAAGAGAACTCAGTACCAAAATATGGCCAAAAAAGGTAGGAGCACAAAATGAGCAATAAGTAAATAAAATTGGAAGCTAGTAGTTTTTCTAGGGCGATTATAGTTCAAAACGAACTGAGACTTGTTTATAAGTACTACGGACAATATTATTAAGACAATTTTTAAGAGAAGACAAGGACACAATAGTTTCATGACATGGGTCACATGATAATTTAATGCCAACTCTTGTGAGATCAAAAGTTTAACCTCTCAACTGCTATTTTGCTTCCGTTTCCTCAAAGAAAATCTCAGATTAAATCAAATACAAAGGTAAAGATTATACATTTATCCAATCTTTAACTTAAGGGAATTATTGTAAATATGACTAATTTTATTTTCTTTTGTTGTTCATAATCTGAGGAATCCATCTGCCTAGGAACTGATTAATATGTGTTTTCAATGTATTGCAAAGAGAAAAACTGAAGAAATGGTCTGCTTCTGTCATGAAAATGTGATTAGGCAACAAGTCGAAGTCTTTGAAGTCAAGCAATCTCTAGAGAACATGTTCTCCAAATTTCTTCGTTCCCTCTTTTTGTATGACACAGACTAAGCCTGAGAAACAGAGTTCGAGGGTTAACCAGGTCGTAGAGGAAATCTCTTCCCTAACAGTAATACCTGGCTGGAGAAAAAGAGATGAGCGGGGAGAGAGACAGAGAGAGAGAGAGAGAGATGGGGAGGAGGGGAGAAACTGATCAGGAGAGAGTAAGAAAACTGTCCTTTTCTCATCACACAAGGTTTACTGGAAGGTGTATGGAAAAGAGTGAAAGAACATAAGAGAAAGGAGCCCCCCCAAAAAATTAGCATTATCTTTTGGATAATGGACCCCTGTAGTACAGGATTCCCCAGCAGGTACGTTTCCAAGGAACCCATCAGCATCAGTGTACTAGCTAGCACTGCAGTGAGAGGCTGCATTTGGCTTCAGTGAACTTTTGTCTGTTTGTTTATTCATTTGTTTATTTATTTATTTATTGAGATTCTCCCAATGCCTTTACACATTTCATGATGGGTGATTTATGAGAGCATCTGTCTACACCATGCCAACTGTCCAACAGTTTTTGACCAAAAACAGCAATGACCCTCATTCCCCTCCCTTTCCATTCACCTGATATCACCCCGAGCGACTCTGTTTCCCCAGATGAAAACATGCCTCAAAGGGAAACATTTTACTGATGTGGAAGAGGAGAAACAAAAAAACGGCAGAAGCGCTAGAAGGGGTCAAAATAGATGAGTTCAAAAACTGATTTGAGCAGTAGAAAAGGCATCTCAATAGGCACATCGCATCGAATGGGAGTACTTGAAGGTGACTGAAGTTTATACATGTAAGAATAAATACACAATTTTTTTTTTTTTTGGTTTTGAGTCGGAGTCTCACCCTGCCACCCAGGCTGGAGTGCAGTGGCACGCTCACGGCCACTGCAGCCTCGACCTGCTGGGCTCAGGCAATCCTTCCGCCTCAGCCTTCCAAGTAGCTGGAACTACAGGTGTACACCGCCATGCCCAGCTTCCCAATTTTTTATAAATAAATGTTGGGGTTTTCTTGGGTTCCCCCACATATGTTCTGATTTCTAATTTGGGTGCTTTGGTGAGTAAGGGGTGAACCCAGGCCACTAGGCATCCAACCTAGTCCAGTGAGGCACCACTGTGATGAGCTTGCCATGTCAACAGGTAAGCCCAGACGAGCCACACAGGTGAAGCAACAGGGTCAGAGGGAGATGCCGAGCTGACATTGCTGCACCTCACTTGGTTCTAGAGGAGTATAGATTCCATTCTGACCATCAGTGACCCAGAGTGGCTAGGGCTGGACCCTGCATGTGTGTGAGGCAGGTGTCTGCTGCACAAGGACTGTCCTAGGACCAGCAGAACCCTCTCCCTCAGTGTTGTAAGATGCATAAGCCACAATCCCCACCCCTCATAGACCACGGTACCCTTGAGGGAGAAAAGGAAGGGCAGGGAGAGCTTTCCTGTTGTTTCAAAAGGGGTGGCTTACGTGGACAGACAGAGTGAACTTTAGGTCTGATCTGATCTGTAGGTAGTGTTTTCTCATTCTCAGTGGATGAGGCTGGTGACGATCATATCTGCTATAGAGATAATAAAGGGACTAATTTTCTGGGCAAATCTAAGTAGGCTTGTAGGGTAAATTACCAATCCTGGGGGAAAACAAATAGAATCTTAAAGATTCACATTGTGACCATGAATTCTATAAAGAAAAAATACAGAGAGGATTGCGGGAAAGGAAAAAGGAGATATAGTGGAAAAGGGTAAAAAGAAGAAAATGAAGGAAATGAAGAAAAGAAGGAAGGAAGGAAGGAAGGGAAGGAGGGAGGGAGGAAGAAAAAAAGGAATGAAATGTGCTCACGAGATAATAGGATAAATTAACTCAATGTGTGTGCCTCTGAGTCATAAACCTGAATTCAAATTGCAGACTCACAACCCACTAGTCATGGATTTTGGGAAAAGCCAACTTAGATCTGCCTACGCTTCGGTTCAGCAATACTGTATGCAAAACGAGACCAATGTCTATCTCATGGATTTACTTGTAGGGCCCAGAACCCCTGAAGGAGCCAACAAGGGGACTGAAGACTCTACAGTGAGTGTTTTGACCTACCTCTGCACATACGATCTTTACAGAAGTCTTAGTCTGAACGGTTTTCAAATGAAATCAGAACAAGGTCTTCAGTTTGCATCTGAGTTTATGAAGGAAGTTGAGAGGAGACAACAGCAAGCAGGCTGTCAAGGAGGCTGTGAGTTGAGAGGGAACGACGGCAAGGAGGCAGTCCTCCTGTGACTAAGGAGGAAGTCTGGAGGGAACCCTGGAAACAGAGGTCAGTCTGAGCTAAAAATCACTCTGAGCTCTAGAACTGGAGCCCACTTGACACCTAAGACCAGGATTTCCTTACGTAAACTGGTTTCAATAGATGAATGATGATGACAATGACATGGATGATGATTTTCTAATAAGGGCTGGAAATTGATAGGTTAAACAAACTATACAGACCCGGCACTCATTAACTTAAGCAAGTCATCTAATTAAGTTTCTGATTACACCTTGTGGACAAAGCAGGGGAAAGGGATAGGAGAGAAAAAAAAAACAAGAATCAGGAATCTACATCTCAACATTTTACACCCAAACAATGCTGATGGATGAAACAATCTGCAGCTGGAGGGAAAGTTTATGTATTTTCATCCGTGATTTTTAAGAACAAGTTCAAAACACACTTGTCAAGTTGCAGATAATTCTAAACAGGACGAAGAGCAAAGGTGTATACAAAACGATGTATCAGAAGTCCAAATTTATTTTTTCAAATAAGCAAGGACACGGGCCCTGCATTTTGATTTTAAAATCAATTGTACAAGTATAAGAGCACTATTATCTCACTTGATAGCAGCTCATATGGAAAAATTAAACAAAATCTTGGACTGTAAGTCATCACAAGCTCAAGGTGAGAGGATTGTGAAGAAGCCAGTGACATTAAGCCTGCATAAGCATCTGTTCAGCACTTATTGACTCAAGTAGGATGACAGATATCTTGCATGGCAAACTGGGGTGATTCCCTGAGTATGATGTGGGTTTGAAAATACACTTGGAGACTGCTGAAAATAACAAATTACATACTGTGAGTTTCAGTGTTTTATGTGACATGAAGGAAGAAGTATCTAAGTGACGTAGGGAACTTGAGAGGAAGGTGGTTATCTACAGCTACATATTTCAGACTTGTTGCATCTAAACTACCCTAAAAAAGAATACTGAAGAAGAAGAAGAAAGGGCTGAGATCAGAACTAATGTAAGAGAACTTACATTTACATAGTGGATTGAGAAAAGAAGCAAAACACACTAAAGCCACAGCTCTTTAAATGGGTGGCCTCAGACAAGTCACTCTGCTTCAATGAACTTCAATTTACTCAACTTAAAACTTAAGGATAACAATACATAGCCCACAGGGTAAAAAAAAAAAAAAAAAATCATGAATGGTCATGCTGTCAAATATCAGTTCTCTTCTTTATTTTGTAGATATTTGGGGTCTGAGTCATGGACTAGCCAACACTGATTCACTAAGATGACCTCCCCATTTGAATCCTAACTTGAAAATGATTTTTAAAAAAATAATAAAAATTGAACAAATTGGTGATGTAAGGAGGAGTGAAAAAAGTTCTGGAATAAGAGGGATGTGGACTCCAAACCCAACTTTGGACAATTTTCTTAACCTATCTGCACTGGAGCCCACTTGACATCTTGTTTTTGCAGCTGTAAAACGAGTGTGACCGAACCCATCTCACAGGCACCAAAGGGAAACAACATAACTATCTCATTTCTCTCAGTATCTGCAATACAGCAAGGATTCAGCGAGTCTCAGTTTTGTCTCCATGGCATGTCTTTACTCCTCGAGTGTAGTGTACCAGACATAATACAACATTTCCTTAATGATTCAGGGTTATCATTATGAACATCAGTTAATGTTACGTGTCTGAGATGCAGATGCAGCTGCCAATGTAATAGAACATCAAGCGAAATGAACCACTCATGTAACACACAGTTGACTTGCCTAATTTTGTCACACGCGTGATATTGAATCCGCAGCAGATCGAGACGATTTACCAGGCATGCATGCGCGTGCGTGCGCGCGCGCACACACACACACACACACACACACACACACACAATGTGAACAGCTGTCTCTCTAAAATTTGATATCATATAAGGGAGGTGAACAGGCATCCTAGCGCTGCATCAGCCTCTCAAGTCCAACGTTTGTTTGTTCTCTTACAGCTAACACAACTTTCTCACGTGTCTGGCCTTGTCTTTTATAAATGAAGTCCCGAATCTGTGTTGTACACACCATATTCCACAACACAGCTCTGGTCTGCTGTACTCGTGTCCGTTATCGTGCAAGATATTTGAGTTTAAATCTGCACTAGAGCTGTCAAGGGATCTCTTCCGGCTGACCCCCAGCCCGAGTCCCAGTGCCCTTTGCCTAAGTATCCACATTCCATACCCATGTGACCCTAGCCTGCCCCCAGGTGAGTAACCCCAAAATCAACACCGGATGGATGGACAGTTGAGCCATGGCACATGACACAGCCTATGGGCAGACCTGAAAGGGCGAGCTAAGCCAGTTGGACTCTTTCTTTTCAAAATGTATAAAGGGAAACACCAAGAAACCTTGCCAGTCAAGAGTGACCTAACCGAGAAGTAATGCCATATGGAATCCAAAATTTGAAGGAAGTGGAAAAGATGGGGACAGGAGAAGGAGGAAGTCAGCTGGTGATAAACAGACAATGAAATAGAAGTGTAAGCCGAGCTGCTGCTGCTGCTGGTGATGGTGGTGGTTGTCACTGTGTGTGTGTGTGTGTGTGTGTGTGTGTGTGAGAGAGAGAGAGAGAGAGAGAGAGAGAGAGAGAGAGAGAGAGAGGTGGGTGGCTGAGGCTTAGGGGGGATTTGAGGAAAGAGAGAAGAAGGAAGACGAGAGTAAAAAGGAGCAAGCCGCAGCACAGGAGAGTCTGTAGGAAATAAAGGAGGGACACAGGAGAGAAGGGAATGGGGAGAAACACATCAATCCATAAAGTTGCCTTGAGCCCCAAGGGCTTTATAGATCCACTTCCAGTCTGCATATTTCTTTAAAATAAACCATCTCTCCTTCCTGAGATAACTTGAGAGGGTCTTTCCTCCAATCAATTTCACCTGACTGATATATTATAATGGCATCAAAACATAGCCTATATGGCTTCAGTCAAGCTCCTCTTGTGCCACGTGCGGTTCCCCTGGCTTTTGACTGACCTTAGAGATTGAGCTCAAGGGAAACTCCTCCTCCACTCTCTGCCCCTTCCCCTCATCCACACACTCAGTGTAGAGACGTGGGCTTCCTTTGCAGAATGCTGGGGTATGCATGTCTACCAGTCTGGGCTTCTGGGTTTTGATTTCCTGAGAAAGTCTCCCATGAGCTGTCCTTCTTATGCAATCTCTTCTTCCATGATTGCTGTTCCTCCCTGCCCACACTCTTCCCTTTTTCTCTTCTGCTTTGCTTCTTCTGGTAGCTTCTGTCTCAGCTCTTTCCTTGAATGCTTCTCAGGCTTCTCAGCTCCTTTAAAATTATTCCCCACGAATCTATGCCCCATTCAGCACACCTCTCTAACCTTCCAACTTGTGCTCTTCTCTGCCATTTCTGCTTCTTCTGTTTCACTGTCAAGGTAATGGTAACTAGATTTTGCAGTTATTCTTGTGTCTTAATAGAGTCCAAAGCCTGTTGGGATTCTGAAGGTTAGGATCTGAACAGCTGAAATTTCCAACAGTGAGAGCTATCAGACAGTGGAACTTGGGATGCCACAGTGAGCAGAATTGTGCGTGGCCTTGCAGGCTCTATTGTCAACACCCACCAACAGGAGCGCTCAGGGCTTGAGACATGCTATAGAGCACTGTTCATTTTTCAGAAACCTGGAATATGACATACTGGGGGGAAAAGAGAGGCTTAAAATATAAATGTATTTTATAAGTTTAGAGTTAACGCATAACACTTTTACCTAAAAACATCAGAAAATACACTTGTGCTACCCAAACAAAATTACAAAATGTAAAAGAAACGTATGTTTAACATTTTAGGGTGAAGGACCCTAAATTCTTGTGTAAATTGTCTCTAAATCCCTTTAGTTTATCTCTGGCACTAAGGAACCTCATGTAGACAGAAGGTCAAACTTCTAAATATAGGATTCCGAGCTTTCTGCAAATTGAGGCCCTGGCCAAATGGACTCTCCCCTGTGATATAATCTCTGCCAGAAATCTTGCAGAAAAGATACTGGCATGAGAGACAAGAGCTAGGTATGATCTTACAGCTCTATACAGTATTTCTAAGATTTAACTGTTGCTTTATATTTGAATAAATTCTAACTAAAAAGGACAAGTAACCTAAGTCCTGGGATTTGTCCTACCACTACCCAGCCACAGGACACTGGGAAAGTCCCTTACAGGCATGGACATCAATTGCCTAATCCTTTCAAATATGTGTTATCCTTTAGAGCTTTAAGATTCTATAGTTATACATTTCTTTGGTTTTTAAATACAATGAGGAAAAAAAAAAGAAGTATGAACTGAAGGAACCTTTTAAGGGAGTTTACTGTCCTATATTAATGAGCTTCAGTGATAGCGCTATAAAAGCTAGAAATTATTATATACAAGTTATTTGAAAACAGAGGCAAGTGGGAATGTCCTATATCCATTACAAAGTTCCAAAATGCATTTAGTTATTTTCCATTTAGCATCATAGAATTTCAACTCATTATGCCTTCTACTTGTCCAACTTTTATTTCAGAAACAGTGCTACAAGATTGAACTCAATCGGTGTCAGGGCAATAAATTCGAGGTAAATGACATCTGGAACTCTCACCTTTCAGATAGCGCTGTACAGGGATGAAGACGAAGGTAGAGCGTCCATTAGCCAGATGGCTTGGGAGATTGACACATGCAAGTGTGCATCATTCCACTCCACAAAGTACATGTTTAACTGTTGGATGAAATCTAGACTTTTTTCCATCCCTACTCCAGGAATGTATAAAGCAGCATGTGAGAGAAAGCCCAATACTCATTGAATCACATTTTGTTAGTAGATGACCCAGATCCATGCATTAAAGGTCACTGCTCTTAAAGGTCACTGCTCACGTGTGGCTGGGAGGGGGATGTAATACAGTTAAACCAGTCTGTGTTCAGGTGTAACGGGCCCCTTGTGATTTTTTTCACCTTTTAGGAACACCTGAGCAAGGCTTCCCCATTGTCTAAAAAGAAAGGTCATCATTCTCTCTCTCTTTTCCAGGTTCTCAGAAATTGGAGGCGGGAGGCTGATTAAAGCTGCCTTGAAAAGCTGGTCTTGTCCACAGATCGGCTCGAAAGGAGCTAAAAGTCCAGCAGGGTTTTGGGGAGAAGCATCACACCTTCCTAGTTTATCAGAGCCCTGCTTCATGGGGGCAAGTGCTTGACAAGTAATAATACTGTTTTGTAATCTCCATTTTATTTTGTTTCTCTTCTTTATTTAATTCAAAAACTAAAGCAAGAAATAGAGATTTGACATTTGCCTCTATACTCCAACCTCCAACATACTGGTATGTTGACTAACAAGTCTGAGAATAAATATTAAGACTAGAAATGCATGGAAAGATGTAGCTCATTTTGTGTTGTGTTTATTGCTGAAGTTTATAATTGTGGTTACACTTGTTTTAAAGGAATGGCTGAACCTAGTCAGCGTATCAGAACTTTGCATGGCTAAAGAGAACTAATTTCCTATGGTGAACAAGCACCAATGTTTGGGCATTGGTTTTGAAAGCCCCAAGTAGGTGGACGGCAACAGACCAACACACCAAATTCATTTCTTCTTTACCTTCGCATGCAGGGATCAGAAGACAGGGTGAAGAAACTAATTTATCAATTCTTGTAACTTATTCACAAGCTCTTTAAGTTACTAATACGTGATCTTCAATTGTCTCTGTATTGCTTTGTGTGTGTGTGTGTATGTATGTGTGTGTGTGTGTGTGTGTGTATGTGATAAAACATACTGACATGTACCATTTTAACCATCAATACTTTAACAATTTGGTGGCAATAAGAACAGTCCCAATGTTGTGTAAGCATCACCCCTATTTCCAGAACTTTTTCATCATCGCAAACAGATATTTTGTATTCATTCATCAATTCCCCATCCTCCCCTTCTCCCATCCCCTGGCAACTTCCATTCTATTTTTGGTCTTTATTAATTGTCCTACACTATATTTTTTTATATAAGTGGAATCATACGTGTCATTTTGTGCCTTTTCATTTGGCATAACATTTTCAAGGTTCATCCATGTTGCAACTAAATTTCCTTTTTAGGGCCAAATGGCATTTTATTGTACGTATATACCACATTTTGTTTATCCATTAACCTGTTGGTAGCCAGAACATCACCGTACATGTATCTGAGTTCCCGCCTTCAATAATTTTAGGAATAGACTCTGGAACTGCTGGATCATATGGTAAGTCTATATTTAACTGTCTGAGAAACTGCCAAACCGTTTTTCACAGGGACTGCCCCGATTTATATTCCCATCAGCAATACATGAGTGTTCCAATGTATCCACATCCTCGTCCACACTTGATACTTTCTGCTTTTTTGATACGAACCATCCCAATGAGTATGAAATGGTTTGCCTTGTTTTTTACCATAAGATCTCTGGTTAAAATGGACACGGGCTGTTGCTTACCCAACATGCATGTCTTCTTTCCTCTTTACTAAATAACCCACTTCACTCAGTTATCAACCAGCTCTTGATGGTGATGCCGCTTCATCAGTCACTTAGCTCACGGTATTCCCCATTACAGATTCTGGTCCAGGATGGAGTCAATCAGACAAAATGAGAGGCATTTAAGGACTTGAAAGATGCCCTTTTCCCCTTCCACCTCATCTTCCCCCACTATAAACAGAGAACATGTTGTACCGGCTTTTGGCTGGAGTCTTCTGATGACTAAAACAGGAAGAACCCTGAGGCCGAGACTGAGAATCCAAAGATGACGGGGCAGAAAGGTGAATCCTTAAAAGACAATCAAGACGAAACACTCAACCAAGGAGCCTACCCTACCTGTGGATGTTGGCTTACATGAGGTAACAAACTGCTCTACTTTTTTTAAGCCAGTGTGAGATGGGGTTTCTGGCGTCTGAAGCCAAAAGCTTCCTAACTGATCATCTGTGATCACCCCAGAAGACTTCAAATACGAAGCAGGAAATGAGCTAAACTATCGAGGAGTGGGAGGTTTTCATCAGTGGACACAGACCGATGAATGACAGTCCTTACATAGAGATTGTCATCTTTATGGCTTACAGATGAGTAGAAAATAGAAGAAACACACCTTCAAATTACGAAGAAATGAAAATAATGAGAACGCTGATTCAACGTCCTGGAATTGTTTAAAATTCTGAGGAAGAAACAGAATCTCTTTTTAAGCCAGGTGAACACAAGAAGGTGCGAACTCATGAGTCATATGCCCCCTAACTTCTAACACATCCCCAACTTTCTTGAGTTGATTCATATTTAAAACTTAGTAACTCAACTGGTGCTTCATCTAACCACGCTCTCCTTTGTGCAAACAATTACTTCAAAGAAAAGTCTAAAGCAAGTCTTTTCTTGGAATCCTTTTTATAAGAGGCAAATTGGGCATCCACTTAAAATGCAGGATGACACTATTTCCCCGCTGGCCCAGGATTATTTTCTTCCTCTTCTTCCGTGTGTTCTCTCCATCTTTTATTCACATGAAGTCAGCCTTTCAAGTCACAATTAGCAAATGAGTTGTACACTTGAATCTTCGTTCTTCGCCTCTAAGAAAACTAAGTTTGGACCGAGCACGCGGTTCGCGCTCAGCAGAATGAACCCAGTTGTCTTCCATTTCAGGTCACCCTGGGATAGAAAAGGGCAAAACATAACAGCCTCCCTGAACCCACTCTTAGTGACTTAAGCAAGACATCTCATTTAAAATACGCCACTCAGATCAACCAGCGTCACACATGTCAACTCACTGATGCCCTCTAAAAGCACTTAGTCTAACTAATAATATGATGAAATGCGCTCTCATGGGCTGCAGTGGAAGCATGAAAAGCTGAGATATAAATGACTCTTCCGAAATGTTCTGGTTTGGATTTATGATACACAGGTCAAGCATCACTTTCAAGGCACTCAGAAAGCATTAAAATGGAGAAAATAATATCTCTTCTGGGTCTTATCCTTTCAATGCCATTCAGCAGATTGTTCTTGAAGGCCAGGTCTACACTTGAAAGTGCACGATCCAGCTCACCTTGCTGTCGCTGTTGCTTCACTCTCCACTCTGCTTTAAAAGCAGCCAGAGCTGAAAATAGCTGAAGAATGAAGCCGGCATGACTGTGCAGATGCCATTTCAAACACACGCAGAAAATGGGAAGCCTCGGGCTGTTTTTTCTCAAATGGGCAGTCCCCAGGAGAAACAGTTAAAGCTTCCCCCTGAAGTATTCTCTGCAAATAGAGGTCATCACAGAGGAGTAAAAATATAGAGATCATTTGACCTCTGATTAGGTAGAACTGTGCTAATCAAACCAGACATAACAATGACCAGCTGCTTTTCTGAAAATGTAAACAATGAGAAATAGTCTTTAATGTTTCTTTTATTTAAATTTTTAATTTATACATGTGGGGGGCAATTCAGGGTTAGGTATACAAATGTTCATTTTGCAGGTACCCTTGTTGATGAGGTATGTCCCCTCCTCCCCTGGCAGTTTCCCATTACTGCCAATCCCACCCCACCCTACCCTGGCATATTTAAGCTATTCTATAAAAACTTTCATATCGATTTGATATCATTAATAGAATATGTCAATACTCAAGGACTACTGTGGGGAAAGACAGAAGATTAAAATACAATATTAACAAATTCTGCTTCATAAGAAAGAAAATCTAAACGTTATCAAGTTTCAGACAAAGCTCAGCATTTTTCCCCTGTACATTTTCTAAGACTTAACGCTTTATCTTTGTTATCTAAAAGTGCATTCTAAGACCACCAATTCAAAAAAGACCCAGTTGAAAAGTATCCTAAACAATAGAACAGTAGAAGATGTGTTTGAAAATGTAAGGGCTGGAAATATTAAGATATCATACATGGCTTCCATTAATCTTTAGAACTCATGTGATATGATGCCTATGTTTCCTTTATATTAAATTAGTATTATTAAAGCAAACATTGACTATAATATTAGAAGTGACAACGTATGCATAAAGCATAATGTGACATCTTTGTCTAGACTGCTTTTCTTCTTGTTATCTACATTTAGATACATTTCTAGAACATTTAATTTATCCCAGGTACTATTTCATACACCTTGAAAATATCTGCTCACTCAATCTTCGTAATTCACCTTCATGAAATGAGTAGTATTCTTATCCTCTATGTACAAATAAACAAACGGATGGACAGCAAGATTGAGTAATTTGCCCAGAGTCACAGTGCTAGTAAAGAATTGGGTCAGAATTTGAACCAAGAAAGTCTGGCTCCAGAGTGCTTGGTCTTAATCACCATGCTATCGTGAGACCATTTGCAGCTTCTCAAAGGAGATAACAGGTAACAGAACAAAAGTCTAGTTCTGATTTTGTCATTAACTATATCTGACCTTAGGCAATTTCCATAAATTCTCTAGACTTTTGATTCCTCGTTAGAAAAGTTCTTTATACAGATCTTCCTCTAAAATTTTATAAATTTTCCAATTTAGAGCTTTTGACATTCAGTGTATTTACAGGGGTTAAGAGCATGAGCGACACGGTGCCAAAACACTGGAAGTGCAAGGACTGAAAATACCAAGAATTGAGGATACATCGACAAGGTCACAGCATGACCTGCTTTAGAATTAAAGCTCTTTAATCGATATAGCTTTCCACCAATTATTCCTGATTTTTTCCATCCGGTTTTAATGTTGAAAATGACTGCTTCATGAAAAGATAAGTTTCCTAAAACCATGTTCCCCTAAAGAAGCTTTGTGAATGAGCCACACAATAAAAAAAATGAGAGCTGAAGAGAGGGAGTTTCTTAACCATGGAGAACTATGGTATGTCGCATCTGAGCTTAGGCCTAGTGAATGGATAACCTATTTCCACTACGTGTCACAGATACAGAACCATCCTTACAAACAGCTTAAGAGGCAAAGTACTGAGCTGCCAATTCTTTCAAATGCCCACTAGGGATAGAAAACAGAATGCCATTAGTAAATAAATTTAGACATAATGTTAGGGGAAAAAAAACCTAAAGATGATCCACCAACTACAAAACAGTCTAATCAGCTTGGTTATCCGTTAAAATGCTGCCTAACAAACTAGCATTCTGACTTCAATAATATACAGATATTAATATGTGGGCCTACTTCCGTACAGATATTTGCAGTAAATCAATAAGCTCTGCATTACAATATATTGCCTCGACCAAGCAAAAGGATTCATTTTAATGATCTCCCACTGTGCCCTGTTATTAAGTTTCACTGACTAAGTATTTTTCAGCAACAATGTTTTTTTCCTACAAAACATGTCTACACAACTGCAAAGCAGCTCGTCAATGCAGTCAATTGAGGAGTAATTTTAGTTGGGGCAACTGAAAGAACTGAGCAACTGATTGATTTTTTTCTTTTTACTAAATTGATTGGATATTTTTGTGAACAACTCCATTAAAGAAATCAACTGTATATACATCCTCCTTTCTGTTCAACGTGTTCTAGGTAGAAAAACAGCCATTTATTGGCTTTAGTTTTCACATTTTAATTATAGGCAACTTTCATTAGCTATTTATATTTTCCTTACACATTTTTCCTATGTACATATAACCTTACAGGCTTTAGATATTAAAGTATATTTGATATCCTTGTTTCTTATTTAACATTATGTACTGAGTAGATTTCAATTCTTTAATATTCTTCAAAATATCATTTTAATGACAGCAAAATTTGCCATAATGTGGAATTAATATAATACTCCATTAATACATATTTATAAATAAATCATAATGTATATTTCTACTTTTTTAATTTACAGGTTTGTAAAAATAAAATACCTTTTTTTTTTTTTGAGTTGGAGTCTCACTCTGTTGCCCAGGCTGGAGTGCAGTGGCATGCTCCCGGCCACCACAGCTTTGACCTGCAGGGCTCAGGGAATCCTTCCGCCTCAACCGTACAAGTAGCCGAACTGCAGGCACACAGTACCACACCCAGCTAACTTTTTGATTTATTGTAGAGACGAGGTCTCACCATGTTGCTCAGGCTGGTCTTGAACCCATGGGCTTAGGCAATCCTCTCACTTGGCCTCGAAAGTGCTGGGATTATAGGCTTGAACCACCAGTCTTGGCCAAAAATAAATACCTTTTTCAAAAAGTATGAAAATTGTAAGTGTTTTTATTAACTTCTGCCAGACTATCAACTTAAAAGCTTGTGTGCACATTTGCTTTCACCAGCCGATGTATTTGTTCCTCATCATCATTGAAGTGTATGCTTACATCCTGGCTAAAAATGATTTAATCTGTCTTATTCGGAGTGAATTTTAACTTATTCATCTGTCTATTAATCATTTGTACTGTCTCTTTTTTAAACTGCGATTGTTCTAGTGAGAGGCTTATTGCTTCTTTCCTTTGATCACTGCTTTAACGCCACTGGATTTTTCACTCTTCATTAGCTGGTGTGGCAAACGCACGATAAAGAGAAAGTCAAATAACATACTAACCCTTTCCTAATGTACCATTTTTTGGTTGTGTTTCTTATCTTTGTATGCAAAATGCAACATTAATACCAAATAAGAGGCAATGGTGAACTAAAAATGACCTCTGATTGGCAGGCTGCCTTAGTCTATAAGACCAATAACAAAACAATATTGCATGGCTCAGCAATCCAAAAATCTTCCTTGTACTTACTTGCACTGGTAGCTGTTCTTGCACCAAAGAAAACATATGTCTCAAATTCAGAATTTGGAGATTCATTGCTAACTGCTCTTGAAACTCAGTCATCCACGATCATTTGCCTATCATGTTAATGACTTACATCTGAATATTTACAAGCTAAATATTAACTATTTTAAGCTGAAACTTTCTGAGAAAATGAACACATAAAATTTGATCAATGGCAAAAATGCCTACCTAAGTGTCATTTTTCCCATTTCAATACCAACGCATCAGAAATGATTAAAATAGAGTTATTGCAGAGGAACTAACAGAATAACTGGTCAGAGATAAAGGCCAAAGCTATAAGAGGCCAAAATGTCAGAGCTGCTAATCAGAAGCAAGCTTTATTCAAAGCCATCCTATAATCCTATTAGTGGCCAACTGTCCTTGTAGCCTGATCAAAAAGCGAAATCACACCAGAATCATTTGACATTGTTCAGAAAGTAAGGCATCCAGAATACTGGGCTTGGGGGTAAACATGACACAAAAATGCTAATATGTTGCTATTTAAGTAAACCTATTAAAAGGCACAAAATCAAGTAAGAGATTTTAAAAGCCTGATTTATGAGTAATTATCACTTCCTTCTGTCACTTTAAACTGGACCGAATGTTGTGAATGTATTAGGTGAAGATTGCTTCCTGTTTGCACCCGAGATAATGAGGAATCTAATAGGCATATAGATCAGCAATAGATAATCAAACAGAATGAGCTGTATTTACAATCAATTATTTAGAAATAGAGACACTATTAACGTGACTGAAAGGATCAAGGTATACTCGACACAGTTGCTCAGTTGAAATAGTAATCAAAAGTACAACAGAGTTAGAGTAACCGTTTTATTTCATCACAGACTTAGTCACCGGTATCCACATCGTGTTGAATGAAGTCTTATCTAATATTATGACCAGTGGGCATGAGTTGTTTGTGATGAGTTACTTTTTCTCTGAACTGTTAACCTAAAAAGTATCTGAAGAGATTCACAGATTATCAAAATAACAGAAATATAGGAATAGTAACCAATTTTGTTACTACCTTTTCATTGCTAAATGTATCTTGTTTAAGCCAAATTATTAGAGGATTAGTTGAACTATAATCAAAAGTATAAGAGACTCCTTTAGGAAAGCTGTTGGCCCATAGCATAGAGACAACAGGTTAGAAAAGTCTCCACCATCTACATCCAGTCTTTCCAATTACTACTTTATTCCTACGGGTTGTTTTTTTTTTTTCCTTAAAAGGAATGAATATGTGTATGTCTGATACACACATGCACGCACACACACGCACGCACACACACACCAGACCAAACAAGAAGACCCAACATTTCACCAGCTTTGTTTCTGGCTGATTTTGATGTTCTGTAAATTTACTGAACAGGATATTTAGAGCCTGACTACATCCACATATTTTGTTTTGTTTTGTTTTTCTTCTCCTTAAACAAACGGGCTTTTTATTTTAACTTTTACAAGACTTAGAGATATTCATATTAAATATTAAATAAATCTTCATGATTAATGAACTATAAATTTGTGCTGTAAAATTCCAATTATCAAATCTTTATAAAATGACACCAGTATCAGTAGAAAACTGACAACTTTTTTATTGGAAGGAATATGTTTGCATTTTTGCTCACACAATAGTAAGTTACTAAAGATGTCCCCCAAGTCTACATATATATTGAATAAAATATAAATTCCATTTAAATAATGTATCATATTATTATTAAAGTCAGTTCACAACAATATACAAAATATTTTACTTTCAAATTCATTAACAGTCTCTATAAATTACTTACTTCTATTAATTTTACATAAAGAGTTACAAATGATCCTTGAAAATCAAAACGAAATAATTTCCTCTATTTTAAAATGGTTTGAAAGAACATTAGTGATAAGTTGAATTTCATAATTAAGTTATTTAATTGGCTGGAATGGGACTCAAATATCATTTCTTTCAACCTTATACATCCAAAGCAGTGATTTCTCCATAATTAGTGGTCAAAGTCCCAGAATGCCTTGTACCTGACTGAGTTTAATTTATGACTATATATATGTATGAGTGTGTATGTATGTATATACACATATATATATTTGATACATTTTACTCTGCAAAAATTTAAATTAAGACTCGACATTGAATAATCTGAGAAGAATATGGTGGAAATTCCTAATTATGAATGTTAGTGGCATGAAAAAATTACAAATCTCTCAAATTTCTGAAAAAATACAGATATTTAGTCTATGCATTATGTGAACTCAAATAAAATTCATCAATTATGAGGTAATCCAAATTTTAAGATATGGTAATCTACTTTAGTGATATGGTATACTGAATTTTTAAATTTATGAATAATAACGTAATAATAATATTGATGTTTAAGCACAGTACCTTATTAAAGATCTACAGAATATGTCTAAAAGTACTTTGTTCATTCTAGCTCCCTCATGTGTGATGGAAGGTTCACACACAATCTAACATGTTTATGTTTGTTTTGAAGATATATCAAGATGGTAGTTTATAGAATGAAACATCAGTCTCATGTTTCTGTCACAAGAGTCACTACAGAACTATCCTAATATGATTTCACACCTTGAATTCCAATTTTTTTGTTACCCCAGTGAAGCATTATATATGAAATACACAAATGGAAAAATCTTCAAATGGGAATACACACAAAACTGACTCTAGAAATGGTTCCTTATGAAAGAAGGATAATGTGTTTTCTATGCAATCGGTTGGGTAGTATCTCTTCACAATGGTGACACCAAGCTAGGTCCCTACTGAGCAATCCAAATTATGACACCAGATATACTACATTGGGTTTCACTGTAAAGTACCTCATTTCATTTAACATACTATATTGCTTCTCCTTCTGCCCTCCTTGGGTTCTCTTTCAGTGGTCAGAAGAGATGAAACCATTCTTGACATCCACAAACTTTTTTCTATTTTCTGACTCAGTCTTTCAAATGAAATTCCTAACCACACCTTACCAAGCACACCATTGTGGTTCCTGTCAGGCTTTCTTGTGCTTATAGTCTCTCATCCTTTATATGGCTTCGATGGAAGTCTGCAGAACTACATCTGGTAATTCTTTTCATTCATACTAAAGCTGACCATCAGACCTCCCTAAATTAGATGCTTTTAGAGAAACATTTGCTGTTCTATCAAACATAATCTTTTATGTTAAAATAGGGATGGATTCAAGACCAAAATGAAATTCAAATTTTAAAAGTCCCTTTATTTTCCAAGGTTATACTCCCTGAGAGTAATCACTTCAACCTTTGATTATATCCATGAGTTAACAAAAGCATGCTGAGATATTTAAATGAGTAATATTTTTATTCCTACGAGTCCCAACTAACCGGTAATTCTAAATTAAAGACAACGGAATACTTTCTGTGCCTCCGTCTTATTAGAGTTTCTTTTAAAAATACATTAAGACCCAAATTTTCTCTTTCAAATATGCAGTTCTTGGAACAGAGGTGGGTGATGGCAGTGGCTAGTGGATCCTCCATTATTCCTTCACCAGTAATGGGACTGCAGCTGCCCAGCTATAGTTTAAAGCCTCCCGTGCAGGTATTCCCATATTACTAAGGTCTCCTCGAAAGAATGTAAGCAGAAGTGACATGTGCCATTCTGGGCCTGGGACGCTGGAGTGAACTCTTATAATTTTATGCTGCCTTGCCAACCATTCTGAATACAAGTTTAACTCACCCCGACACAGTTTCCACTTCTACACCACACCCAGATGCCTCAGGCCGGTGGCCAGGACAGGCATCTTTCCTGCCTAACAAACTGGGCGCCCTACTTTCCCACAGCTTCCTTTAAATGGACTATTCAGGCATTTACCCCTGAACTTAGTGACCCACACCCTCGTTCCTTACATGCACTGCTAGTTGCCAAATGCTCTACTCTGTCTCTATCTGACTGTTCATTCTGCCTTGTGTGACCCAGGGATGGAGGGCTGCCCTCCTGTCTCATTAAATCCTCCCGACCCAGGGTTTCCAAGTGATAACTTAAGAGTGTATCCTATTGTGGTAGTGCACTGAACTTACTCCTTCCATCTGAAAACCCAAGGGATGCCCCAACATACCAGAGAGAGCACAAGTCAGGCTCCCAGCCCCCGGGTCATCCATGGGCGGGCAGGCATAAACTGGACACGGGCCAGACAAGCGTCACAAGGTTGTCTGCCAGTAAAAACAAGTCTCCCTTGTGAGGGATCCCCTGTCTGTGGGCTGGACAAATGAGTCATTAGGCTGCTCACCAAGTTAAAGAAGAATCCCATGAAAGGCACTCTGGAAACACCCATGCCCAGCTCTCCTTATTTCCCTTTAGGGCAGGGATGCTAGCCACTCCGGTACTAGAATCCCAATTTAGCTGGGGCCTCTCAAAGCAGATACTCCCCCTTTTCCATCTCTCTCCTTCTTTCTAGCAAGAACATGGAGGTGCTTGGGTCCCCGTTATGACCATGTCACCAGGTGACAGCGGAAAGACAAGGTGGAAAGAAACTGAGCTCCCGAATGACCACCAGGAGCAGAACCTGGGACACTAACTTCCAGAATATCATGTGAGCTATCATAGCTGATACGTTCTTAAAGCCACTGAACCTGTAGGTCGGGTTTCTTTTGAGAGTGACTTAGCCTTCACCCTAGCACAAGATGGGGTGGGACAGAACATACGAGATAGAATATGAAATGTGGTTTTATGAATCAACTACATCCTTCAGTTTTATGTGTTTCTGAAAAGACAACCATGATTCATAAATGCACACACCTATCTGAGCAACAGACTTGATGCATATCCACAAAGAGCATGTGGATTACTGATATGGAGTTCCATTTGGCCTTGAACTGAGGGTATCGTTGTGATGACTTTCTAACAGCCCAATAGTTTAACTCAGCTCTCAAGAAGCATGCCACTGCCTAGAAGAGGGATTATATTTAATACTCATCAACAAAATTACTTACGTGCAATAGTATATATGATTCTTTTCTAAGCTTTAGATATCTATTTTTTTAAGTCTTCTAAAAAAAAAAAAGGACACAATTTCAGCAGTTTAATAGAAAAAAAAAGGAAGTCAGCTGGGCTCAGTGGCTCAGCCTGTAATCCTGTGCCTTGGGAGGCTGAGGTGAGTGGATTGCCTGAGCCCATGGGTTCGAGACCCGCTTGGGCAACTTGGCGAGACCTCATCTCTACAATAAATCAAAAGAATTAGTCGGGCATGGTAGCGCACGCCTGTATTTCCAGCTACTCGGAAGGCTGAGGTGGAGGGATCGCCGGAGTCCAGCAGGTCGAGGCTGCGGTGGCTGGGAGCGGCCACTGCACTCCAGCCTGGGCCACAGAGTGAGACTCCAACTCACAGAATAAAAAAAAAGAAAAGGAAGTCATAATGGGAGAACATAGGAAGAACTGTTACTTCTGCTAGTGAGGTCAAGAAAGCCTGCCACGGAAAAGTTGTTCTGGAGTTAACCCTCAAGGAGCAATTTGCTACCCAGTAGGCAAGAATATGTGTGTGTGGGGGCGGGGGGCTGAGGGCAGGGGGCGGGGGGAGGGATAGGGGAAGAGGAGAGGAGAGGTGGGAGAGAGACCAGCACTACAGGCCCCACCGTGCTGCACACAGCACACAGGAAGGAAGGAGATGGTTCCAAGACAGGCAGCGTTCAGGCATGAGAAGTGGGAGAACCACGTCACAGAACTTCAAGTTTATCCTGACCATAATAAAGGCTAATTCAAACCTTAACATCATACCTGCAAGGAAGGATCCCCCAAAACCTGGAAGCATCTTGTGGAAGGCAGGCCCCTTGGAGTACAGGCTTCCCCTTCAGGGTAAGTGTTCCAGGAACCCAGCGGCATCCATGTGTGCCAGCCAGTGGTGTTGTGAGAGGCTGTTTGGCGGAAGACACGTCCTGAGTCGTGGCAAACAGGCGACTGATTCTTCCACACGACAACACGCCTGCCTATACTGTGCTGAGCGTTCAGCAGTTTTCGCCCTGCCCTCCTTCTTCACCTGACCTCGCCCCGAGTGACGTCTTTTGGCTTGTTTGTTTGTTTGGTGCCCTGGTTGAAGAACATCCTCAAGGGGGAAGGTTTTGCTGAAGAGGAAGAGATAAAACAAAAATGGCAGAAGCTCGAAAAGGCATCGAATGGACGAGCTCAAAAAATGTTTTGAGCAGTGGAAGGAGTGCCTCGGTACGTGTATTGCATCAGATGGAGAGTGCTTTGAAGGCGACTGAAATTTAAACATGTAAGAATAAATATGCAGTTTTAAATAAATAAATTCCAGGCTTTGTGGGTCCCCGTCGTATATTATAATGTTCGGAGTTTGAAAAATTATACTAAATATAATATAGAGTCTGGCCTGGAGAAAAAGAGTTTTTAAAGTTTCTGGTAATCTAGTCTAAGAGAGAAAAAAAAAGGCAAGCCTGAACAAAACAAATGGCAATAAAAATCAGAGTTGGAACAGTTAAAAGGTCTGAGGTGAAAGTGACAGGTCTTGATGATTCACTGAATAAAGGTCCTGATAGCTTGAAGAAAAAAAATAGTAATCAAAAGGAGAAAATGATTAATTCTATAACAAGTGGAAAAGTGTATATATGAAAGTTACTTTAAAGTTATAAGAGGAAATTACTTCAGGGAATACTGTGTTATATTACATTAGAAAATCTAGAAAATTGCAATCTTTTTTTTTTCTGAGTCAGAGTCTCACTCCATCACCCTGGCTGGAGTGCAGTGGCACGCTCACAGCCACCACAGCGTCAACCTGCTAGGCTCAGGCAATCCTTCCGTCTTAGCCTTCCAAGTAGCCAGAACTACAGGCGCGAGTGACTATGCCCCAAAATTGCAAATTTTTAAAAGTAGGCTGAAATTAACCCCCCAAATAGAATAACAAAGAAATACAGTAAAATGACTATCAAAAATTACTTTCAAAGATCATCTAGGAAGGACGGGTATGGTGGCTCACACCTATAATCCCAGCACCTTGGGTGGCCGAGGCAAGAGAATTGCTTGAGGCCAGGAGTTCGAAATCAGCCTATGCAACATAGCTAGATCTCATCTTTACATAAAATCAAAAAACTCAGCTGGGCACAGTGGCATGCATCGGTAGTCCTAGCTACTCCTGGGGCTGAGGCGGAAGGACTTCCCAAGTCCAGGTGGTTGAGGCTGCAGTGAGCCATAATCATGCCATTGCATTCTAGCCTGGGTAACATAGGAAAATAAAGTTTACTGAATACTAGTCAAAGTCTTTATGGCCATATAAGTGGATTCTATGCGTAAAAACTTATCTAATTAATTAGTGAAGTATAACTACACTCCCAACATCAAAATGTGCTTAAAACAGCACTAAAGGAGAAGGAGAGAAAAGAAGAAGCGAGACATGAAGGATATAAGTGCGCAAATACAGACCTCAGTCTACAAGCATTCAGTCACCACCTATCATACTTCATCATCACCTAGAGTACATGGGACTGAAACTGCAACCTCAATGTTTTTAACATAATAAAGGTTGCTACAATTAAAGATGTTGACTTGAATTCTATTTCTCACACATTCTATAAAACCATCTAAAATTCTAATTACACATGAATGTTTCATCCAATATAAGTATATCAA
Organism: Tarsius wallacei; assembly: GCA_963574415.1. NCBI lineage: Eukaryota > Metazoa > Chordata > Mammalia > Primates > Tarsiidae > Tarsius > Tarsius wallacei. The sequence goes on from CAUYQG010116959.1 coordinate 22,954, forward strand.
ACTCAATAATACATTTAAAACATCAGCTACCATGACCTTGTAAGGAATATGACAAAAATGTAAGGATGGTTTAACATTTAGAAATCTACTCAGCAAATATTGCATTGTAACAGGCCAAAGAAAAAGTGGCAAATTCAATAGAAACTAAAAAAGACATTTAAATAAATCTTAATATGCATTTTTTTTATTTTAAATGTACTTCCTAGGAAAAGAGAAACAGAATAATAATTTATCTTAAATAATATTGAGGCTATAGAATACTAAAGAGAAAACAAAATATGCATTTTTAATAAAATCTGAACCAAAACAAAAATACATTTCTAATTATTATTACTTTATAGCCTTCTAGAAATTTTAGCCAAGGATATCAGGTGTGAAACAGAAATGAATGCCGGAAATGAGAAGATCACATTATCAATATTTTCAGGTAAGTTTTATGACTGAAAAACAGATGTTATACATTTAAATCAATAAAGAAACAGAATAAAAGTTAGAATTAACATAATTAATATTCATACTATGTATGAAAGCTAATTGTATGTGTCCTCTGGACTGGACCACAGGTTTAACATGAATTCTGAATATGTCTAGGTGGGTCTTTCCAGAAGGATTAGCGTTTGAATTACGGATTGAGGAAAGCAAAGGGTCCTTCCCTATGTGGCTGGGTGTCAACCAATCCATTGAGGGCCTGATAGAACAAAAAGGGAGGAGGCTCAGCTCGCTCTCTGCCTGACTGCCTGAGCTGGAGCGTTCACCTTCTGCTGTCCTCTTCTCCGGCCTTCAGTCTTGGACTGGAGTCTACATCGGCAGAGCACCATCCCTTAAGCTTTTAAACTACACCCCTGGCTTTCCGGGGTCTTCAGCTTGCACATGGCAAATTGTGGGACTCCTTGGCCTCCATAAACACGTGAGCCAATTCCTTACAACAGACCTTGTATGTTTCTATGCATGTGTATAGTATATATGTGTGTGTGTGTGCATATATATGTATATATATGCATATATATAAATGTGTGCGTATTCATGTATATGTATCCTATTGGTTCTGTTTCTCTAGAAAACTCTAAATACATACATATATGTATGCAAAACTGGTAAAAAGAAGAAATCAAGGTGTAGCCTAAATAACTAAAAATCATAAATGACCTAAAATTTTCTAACAAAAAAAAGGAATACACCTATGAATAAAATGTGATAATTTTATAAAGAAATTTGAAAATAATTTTGAAAGAATGGATAAAGGTCTCATACTTTTGGGTGAAAAATATGTATGAGTAGACAGACTCCTGAGAATATAGAAATAATTACCAGTATAATCGAATGAAAATCCAGTGAGAAAAATAAGCAAGGTTTCAAAACTACTTATGTAGTAGACCAAATTAGCAAAGAATAGCTAAAATATCAAAAAGATGACTGTGGTGTGTAGGTACACATGCTGAAATAATTGTCATGCACAATAATTGACAGAATAGCAGAACTAAGAGACTTCCCTGAAACTTCCTGGGGTATGTATGAACTTGGCATGTAATAATACATTCATACTACTAATAATAAAACAATTAAAAAATTTGGTAAAGGAAGTTTCACAAAGGGTCAAATTATTCGACAAATGAGGCTAAGAAAATTTGTTCATTAAAGTACAATAAATAAAATTATATTTTAGATTTTGTATCCAAATTGTGAATCAAGTAAATCCTTGATAGATTAAATCTTAAGTAAAGCTGTAGAATACAAATAAATAATTTCCAAACCTCAAGGTCTCCTAACAATAAAATATGGGAAAAAATTACAAAGGAAAGGACATGTAAGCTTAATATGTAAATCTTAAAACCTCTGTATACAACAATGTTTTTGAAAAAAATTAAAGTCAAGCACAACTGGAAAACATATTTAAAACAAATAAGAAAGAGGTATACTTACCCTACAAAGCAATAATTAAGATATAAATATCCCCCCCAAAAAACACTAATAAGAAACATTAGTACAATGGAAATTTCATAGAAAAAATACAAATGGCAAATAAGCATAGTTAAATGTTTAACCTCACCAATAATCAAAGAAATGCTAATTGAAATAAACATTTTAAATAAATATTCTAAAATAATTACATTTTTACCAATAACTCTAAAAACAACAGATACTGGAGAAGATGTGGGGGAAAGGGAACACTTTTACACTGTTGGTGGGAGTGTAAACTAATACAGCCTCTCTGGAAAATAATGTGGCGATTCCTAAAAGATCTAAGAATTGACCTTCCGTATGACCCAGCAATCCTCCTGGGAATATACCTGGAGGAACTCAAATCACTTCTATGAAAAAGATACCAGTACACGCATGTTTACTGCAGCATTATTCACAATAGCAAAAATAATGGAACCAACCACGCTGCCCACAGAAAGTGGACTAGTGGACTAGATTTTTTAAAAACATACATATACAAGATGGAATATTATGCAGCCATAAAGAAATACAAAATTATGAACTTTGTAGCAATTTGGTTGGACTTAGAGTCTATAACACTGAGTGATCTATCACAGAAACAAAGAACTAATACCACATGTTCTTACTCATGAGCGGACCCTGAACAATTATCATAATGTTATAAGAAAGGGATTGGCATTAGTGGGAAACTGCCAGGGGAGGGGGGACGGGGAGGAAGGCACACTTCATCAATAAGGGTACCAGATTGCAAACCAGGTGAAGTAGGGACCAACGTGAGGCCCAAACTTTACCCATACAATGCTCATTTGTATACTTAACTCTGAATTGTACCCCACATCTTTAGAATAAAAATTTTTTTAAATAAAAATATAAAGTTGGTAAAAATTGAAAAAAATACATTATGTATTATTCATATAGTGAGTTATTTAATAAAGAGAATTTTTACATGATCATGCATTTTAACCAAATAATTTTATTTCAGAAATGTATGCTAATAAACAGAAAGACTGTTTAAATGATTTTTAAAACTATTCATTTCAGCATTATTTATTTCAGTAGAGTTTCTAAAAAAAATTTTTTTAAATCTAAATACCTCCAAACAGTGGAACAGAGAAAATACATTATGGTATATAAAATATAACACAGTCATTAAATTTGTTAATGTACCTCTAATTATATGGAAAAGTGGAATAAAACCACACAAACAGTATGATCTGAAATTATTAAAATATATAGTCATAATATTATTCATATATTTTATATAGGTTTGTGTAGATACACACTGTATATGTATAGAGATAAAAGATCCAATAAAGGTAACTATAGTTGTTATCTGGCAGTGGGATTACAAGTTATTATTATTTTCCTCTATTCACCTTTATATATTCTTCCAACTTCTATAGTAGACATATTTTTATAATCAGAAGAAATGATAAAAACATTTTTACAAGCCCATTTGATTTTTGTGAACCTTTTTTACAGCATAATATTGCTGTGTCTCATTGTAACAATAACCAATAATTCTGAAAAAATACACTTAAAGAGCAGCGAGTTGTATTTTTTAATTGCATTAATATTTTTGTTTCAAGGAATTACTGCACTTAGTGCCAAAATAAGCTCCTTCAAGCTCTGCATTATGAACTACACTAATTCACATGGCAGTTGAAATGCATTTCATAATGATAGTGTACAATCTCCATTTCCCCCAATCATGATGTTTCCCAATTAGAAGTGTAAACAGGTGGACATATCTCAAAGATCAGGGCCTATTATTCAAAGGCAAGAGACCATTTAGCTTAACCAGAAACTTTGGAATGTTTCTCATGTGATTTTGATATCACTAATAGTCAGAAAATCCACTGACTAACAGATACAACATAATACAATGGTGTCACAATTAGAATTCAGGAATTCAGCCTGAATTCAGCTGATGAAGGAAGGAGAGCATCTCTATCCTCAAAGACCAGCAGGATGAGCAGCTAGGTGTCCCCCATGGTGGAAAAGGAAGTATCTTGTAAGACAGGACTGATGACCACACGGCATATCAGTGTGAAAACCTGGGACATAACAGTCTTTGATAACAAAAATGGCATCAATGAGACAATACATTTCCTAGGAGAATTTTCTTGAAGGAAATTTTAAAAGAGCAGATGACAGAATGTAAGCAAACTTTTTTTTGCTCCTCCTGCATGTAAAAACACTAACAATATTTTACCTACCCCCCCAAAAAAAAAAAAAAAATTAAAACTAAGAAAAAGGCAAAAATCACCAGTCACGAAACACAAAGAAGATCTAAATGACCGGTGTACATTTACCTAGAGTTAAATTCTAGACACAAGGAAGAGTAGAGCAACATTGCTTATAATAAATTGTGCTTGATGATTACAGACATAAGGAGCAATCTGAAAGTGGCCCTACCATCTATCCAGTCTCTCCTGACAAACACCTAGGAATCATTAGTGAGTTCGCCCTTTTCTCAGTCCTCTACCTATTCCCCTTCACTATAACCTGTCAATTCTACTCAAATAATTTTCAGAATCTGACACTTTTTCTCTAACTCCAATATAATCTCTCAGTCTAAAGAAATGTCCTTCTCATGAGATGTCTTGGAAGGATTCTCTGAATCTCTCGAATTTGTACAGTCATCTCTCTGGCAAGATGAGGAAAGTTTTCTTGAATAACCTCATGGAATGTTTGTTCCAAGGGGTTTTCTGTTTCTCTTTCTACTGTGGGTATTCTGATCAGACATAGGCTTGGTTTCTTGATAAAATCACACATCTCTTGGAGAATGGCTTCTCTCTTAAGTTTTTTTTTTTTGTTGTTGTTGTTGTTGTTGTTTTTAATAGATTGGGCTAATTGCATATTTTGATCTTCCAGCTCTGAGATTCTTTCTTCTGCTTGGTCAATTACGCTTCCAGTGCTTATCAGTTTGTTATTTGCTTCTTGGATGGAATTCTTTATTTCTGTTATTGAATAAGATAGTAAATAGACCAATAACAACCCAGGAAATTGACTCCATCATAAGAAAACTGCCTACAAAAAAGCCCTGTACCAGACAGCTTTCTAGTAGAATTCTACAAAATGTACAAGGAGAAGCTGATACCAATCATATTGAAAGTATTCCAGGTAAGTGAGAGAGATGAAATTCTCTCCAAATCATTTTATGAAGCTAACATCACACTGATACCCAAACCAGGTAAAAATCAAGCAAAGAAAGTGAATTACAGGCCAATATCCCTGATGAACACAGATGCAAAAATTCTCAACAAGATTCCAGCAAATCGGATCCAACAACACATCTCAAAAGTCATTTATCTACCATGACCAAGTAGGCTTCATCCCCGGGATGCAGGGCTGGTTCGATATTCACAAGACCATAAATGTAATTACATATTTCAACAGATGTAAAAACAAGAACCACTTGATAATATCACTAGACACAGAAAAAGCTTGTGATAAAATCCAGCATCCCTTCTTAATAAAAACCCTTGAACCACCTGGGCTTAGAGGGAACATGCCTTAAAGTAGTAAGCCACCTATGATAAACCTACAGTCAACATATTACTAAATGGACAGAAATCAGAAGCATTTCCCATGAAAACAGGAGCAAGACAAGGTTGCCTACTCTCACCTCTCCTGTCCAACATAGTATTGTAAGTCCTAGCTCAAGCAATCAGACAAGAAAAGGAAATCAGGGTGTACAAAGAGGAAAAGAGGAAGTTAAGTTGTCCCTCTTTGCTGATGACCTTGAAAACCCAAAAGAATCTGTCAAAAAAAAAAAAAACCCTTGCACTAATAAAGGACTTTGGCAAAAGTACAAAATGTGCAAAAGACAGTCGTATTCTTATACACCAGCAAATAGGCAGAGAACCAAATAAAAAGCACAATCCTATTCACAATAGCCATAAAAAATGAAATACCTCAT
>CAUYQG010116961.1:0-11055 GCA_963574415.1 Tarsius wallacei
GAGTGGATTGCCTGAGCCCGCGGGTTCGAGACCCGCCTGGGCAAGCGAGACCTCATCTCTACAATGAATCAAAAACTAGCCGGGCGTGGTAGCGCGCGCCTGTAGTTCCAGCTACTCGGAAGGCTGAGGCGGAAGGATCGCCGGAGCCCAGCAGGTCGAGGCTCCGGTGGCTGGGAGCGGCCACTGCACTCCAGTCTGGGCGACGGAGTGAGACTCCAACTCAAAAAAAAAACAAAAAAAAACCCAAAAAAACCACATATTTTGAAATAAAGACTCCACACAGTCTCATGGGTCTTCCTCTTTGTTAGTCTGGATGCAATGGGAAGGCCCATTGCTAGGATGATGTATTCTTTGAATTCCCTAAGGGCAAGAGAGTTGAACTCTTATAAGGGTTTCTCCTCCTCTCCCTCCTCTTCCTCCTCTTCCTCCTCCTCCTCTTCTTTCTCCTCCTCCTTCTCCTCCTCTGTCTCCTCTTCCTCCTCCTTCCTCTTCTCCTTTCTTCTTCAAGAGGTATTTCACTCAAAGTTCCTATAGGTGTTGGGTGTGGCTATTTCTGCCAAGTCACATTCCAGATGGTTGAGACAGGATCTGGACTATCAATGAAATCCTTAAGAGAAATGGCTTTCAAGAAAGAAAACATACAGGTGCTCACATGTTCCAAACCATATGCACAGGCACTCTTGGTTGCTAATTCGGCAGCCATTACCTGTGCTTGTAAAAAGTCATGGCAGAGTCCTGTTTCATTCCTGAGGCTCTTCTCCCCCATAGAACTCAAGGATAAGCGTTGATTGATCTAAGCCCACTGTGGTAGGATAGTGTTCCTAGCCAGGGCATTTTAAGCAAGGGCAGGTGGCCCAGTTCTGGCTGATCAGATATGAGCAAATAGTTATTGGCAAGGATGGGGGAGGGGGGTTAAGAAACTGGTTTTTAACTCTTGAAAGAAAAAAAAAGTCCAAAGAAGAGAGCATCCCTTCCTCTGCTGGACGTCTTCCTATCTACATGTAACACCTGGAGCTGCAGCAACCCTCTTGTGACTCTGAGTACAGCCGGCTGAAGGGTAAACTAACAGGACAAGTCAGCAGAGTGAAAACACAGGCAAAACCCCAAATCCTTCATAACATCACTTTACCTTGGAATTAACCAGCCTTTGAGCTGCTTCAGCACTTGTCTTTTCTTAGAAAAAATAAATTGCCCTCCTTGTTGAGTTGGTTTGGTTTGAATTTTTGGTCTTCTTGTGCCAACAGCATCCCCCAGAAAGGCCACATTCAAGCCCACTGATGAAAACCAAGCTGGTCTGAATATGAAATCCACACCGGATCCATGTGGATTGCCACTGGGGGCTGTAGTCTGTCCATGTGCCTAAAGGTCTCACTCACTGGCCACTCTAGAGTTTCTCTGTGTTTACATTGCCTTCCTGCAATGAATACCAGCTGTTTAGGCTCAGAAAAATCACTACTGGATCCTGTGTGTTTTCCTCTATTGTACCAGACTGTCTCCAGAAGGGGAAGAGTGCTAGAGAGGGGCGGGCTGGTGACCTCACAGGAACAGCGCCTCTTGACTCAGCCAGATTTATGGGGAAAGGGATCAGCAAGGCCTCACAGATTGATGGAGATCACTAACAACGTCCATTTGTTCTGGCTCTGGTATGTACACCTAAATTCAATTCGGAGATGGCAGAATGACATAGGAGATTGACAAAGATGCCATAGTGGACGTACAAAAGACTGACTTGTTCCCAAAGCCTCTGCTGCCCTACCCTTTCTTGCTGTCCAGCCCCAGGCATTTCTGCCTCAGCAATGCAGCCTTCTCATGGCATGGTCATGCTGGGTTGTAAGGTCTGTCTCACTGGCAGCCACCACCCAATGGGAGGATGTGGCTTGAAGCTGTAATGTGGCCTGAGGTAAGAACTTGTCCCACCACCTCACAGTGGGCCCCACCTCCTTCCTGTGGGATGAGTAATGTCTCTGTTATTCATCAAAAGTATCTCCCCTTTTAGAGGGCCACTTGAGCCCAAGAGGTCAAAATTACAGTGAGCTATGATCACGGGCCATGGCACTCAGTCTGGGCCACGGAGGAAGACCCTGTCTCTTCAAAAAAAAAAAGCATCTCCCCCTCCCCGCTTTTAATGTGCAATTTAATCTTGCAAATAATTACAACATATGCTTCACCCCACATTCCTTACATGCTGATTATCCTTCAAAATAGTACAGAACAAACAAACAAACAAAACCCCTATGGATTATTTGCATATCTCTCAGCTTACCTTCTGAAGACCAGAATTCAGGCTCCCAAAGTGCTAGGATTACAGGCACAAGTGAGCCTACGCTTCTTTTTTCTTTCTTTCTTTTTTCTATTATTCTTTGTTCTTTAGTCTGTTTAGTATCATCGATGTTAATCCAATTTAAACCTAGCAGCTGGTTGTGTGACCTTGTACCAGTCACTTAACCTTTTTAAGCCTCAGTTTCCTAGTAATGTTAGACTAATAACTGTATTGCCAAAAGTAAGATAATTGAGGCAGCCTTGTCATGTGCCTGGCAAAAGAAAATGATCAATAAATATTAACTATCACTGTCTTGTATCATTGTTGCTAACAATTCTGCAAAGAACTCTAGAGTCTGGCCAAAGAGATACATTCAGTTTAGTCGTAGTTCATCTTTACCTTCCTTTCTTAAAATGGATAAGAAATCCAGCCTCGGATTGAAGAATTAAGTCAGGCTAATGCTAAATCTCTAAGCACTAGATTTTACAGGCAAAATTTGGATACTATAAAATGTTAGATTAAAAGTCTATTTCAAAGTACTTGCTCCATTCAGGGATTTCAAGCTTTTTCTTTGACAATTGTAATAATGCTGTGTTTTCTTGTGCCAAGAAAGACAACAGAAAGACGAGGCAACACAAGTCAAGCTTCACTCCTATTCTGCTAAACACTGCAGCCAAGAGATGACATTAGCTCCACAAGAGGGAGACAGGATCATACTGAATCTCCTCAGGGAAAGCAACCACCACAACAAAAAGAATTAAACAATGGTACTGTTTAAGGACTTCTTGAAATTTCCAAAGACATTTTAGGTTTAGTCATGTTTTTTATAAGGGACTAGTTTGTGTGCCTTCCCTTTCTGCCTCACCTTTCAATGGGCTATTAGAGATAAGGGTCCTGCTCCCAGGCAGACCTTTCAACAAAGGCCACAACCATCTCCCACCAGCCTTGGCACTTCCAACTTGACATAGGACACCTGGTCCCACCAACGTTGCTTTATTCTTCATTTCCTGGTTTCTGTCACACAGCAGCCCCCTGTCCTTCACCCTGAGGCAGGAGCTGTGATCACACCCCTGCCCCTCCAACCTGGGCCACAGAGCAAGATCATCTCTTAAACAAACAACAACAACAAAAAGCTGAGCACTGTGGCTCACATCTGTAATCCCAGCACTTTGGAAAGCCAAGGTGAGAGGATTGCTTCAGCCCAAAAGGAGTTCAAGACCAGCCTGGGCAACATAGTGAGAACTCAGACCTATAAAAAAAATTAGTCAGACATGGTGGCTTGTGCCTATAGTCCCAGCTACTCAGGAGGCTGAGATAGAAGGATTGCCTGAGCCCAGGGAATCAAGGCTGCAAGAGCTGTGATTGTGCCACTGCACTCCAGATTGAGCAACAGAGTAAGACTCTGACCCAAAAAAAAAAAATCCTTTTTAATGTGCAATTTAACTTTGCAAATAATTATAAAATATGATCCATTCCACATTACTTATCCTTCAAAATATTACAGAACAACAACAAATCCCTATGGATTATTTATACATCTCTCAGCTCATCTCCTGAAGGCCAGAATTCGGGAGAGCAATTTACTGTGCCCTTCCGTTGTCCTTTGTCCCTAAGTCTCTGTTAAGGATCATTGATATTCATCCAGTGGAAACCTCAGCAAATGGTTGTGTGACCTTAAGCCACTTATTAACATCTTTAAGTCTCAGTACAAGGACGGCAGCATGGGAAGAACTGAAGCCTCTACTACGTGTTTCCTGCCAGAGCCTGGCAGCCTTGGGTTCCCAGCTGGCGAGGGGGTGAGGAGGCCAGGAGCCCAGGAAGGAAGAGAGCCCTGGTCCCAGCAGATCTAATGGGCGTGTCTCTCTGCACCCAAGGGGCTTCCCCGCCCGGGATAAGGTTCATTTTTGTTCTGCTCCACAGTTTTCCGAAACCTCCCACTTTAAGCTGCTGCAGCGCATACAGATAATAAGTTCATGTCTTCTGGAAGGAGTCTTCCTGACTCAGCCATTCCTGCTCTTGGGATGTGACCCTCAGGTGCACCTTTGGTGACATGGGGACAATCACACTTCATCTGCAGAGTATCAGAAGGATAAAACAGAGTCAAACAGTCAGGGATCTTTCACGGGTGCCTGAGAAGCCCTAAAGGTTTGTAGGACATATCTAAAAACATACTGTGGCCATATTGGGGGGTTCCAGCCATCACATACCATCCCCTTCTCACACACACACACACAAACACACACACACACATGCACACACTTCAACTAGAACAGTGGGTGGGTGCTACATAGAAGAGCTTGCCTCTTTCCGGATTAGAGTCCTTCTCTTCCTCCGTGTGTCCCTATCTGCCAATGTGCTGCAGGGCTGGGGTCTCTATTCACTAGCCTTATGCAGTCATTTTCTTTCTTTTCTTTTTCTTTTTTTCTGTCATCCAGGCTGGAGCCGAGTGTCTTGATCATGGCCACGGCAGCCTTGACCTCCTGAGCTCAAGTGATCCTCCTGCCTCAGCCTCCCAAGTAGTTGGGGCTACGGGCACCCGACACCACACCCAGCTAATTTTTTCCTTTTTTGTAGAGACAAGGTCTTCGCTGTGTTGTCCAGGCTGGTGTAAACTCCTGGGCTCAGGTGATCCTCCTGCCTCTGCTTCCAAAGCACTGGGATTACAGGCATGAGTCACTGCGCCTGGCCCTATGTAGCCACTGTCAAACTGCCCTCCCCTGGAGCTGCACTGGGTGTGGAGCACCAGCTACACACCTACCTTGCCCTCACCCCTTCACCAGACAGGCCAGTTCCACTTTTTGCCTGTCTTATATATACCATAAAGTGATTCTCGTAAGAAAAAATAAATTGAATAACCATACATGTATTAAGAAAATTAACATTGGCCGGGCGCAATGGTTCATGCCTGTAACCCCAACACTTTGGGAGGCCAAGGTGGGAGGACTGCCTGAGTCCAGGAGGTTGAGACTTTAGTGAGCCATGATCATGCCACTGCATTCTAGCCTGGGCAGCAGCGTGAGATCTCGACTCAAAACCAAAAATACATATATGTGTGTGTGTTTATGTCTGTGTGTATATATATATAAAATGTGATTCTGAGTGACATTAGTAGGGAGAGCATGGTCTCATGCTTCCAAATTTGAGAAGACCCTGGAGAAGGACATCTGGGAACCCACAGAGAACAGCCACGATGGGTGTAGCACCCAAAGGTGAGTCAGCCAGCAGCAAGAACCAGGTGGTCCTGAGGGCACCTCAGCCGCAGTCGGCTCGCTGGCACAGAGGCTCACAGCACTCCGCAGTCCCCACATGCTCCACTCGCTGCCTCCTGAGACTGCCATCTATCTTGGCCTCTGCCAACCTCCACAAGAAGGAGGCAGCCCACCCACCACTGATGGGAACACAACCGCTGGTGTAGGTGGTCCAGCTTCACAGCCTGTGGATGGCAAAGAGGCTGCTCCTGGGCCACAACATATGGCACACCCACATTCCCACGTGCTACCACGTCCCATGTGTGTGTCTTGATTGTGATGCAGACGCAGTGTCAAGGTCCTCTGATCCCCAGGTGTTCTTACCGAAATGTAATTTGTCTTATTTTTTTATTTTTCTATCTGGAACTTTCCTGTTACTTCTTTTCTTTTGATTTGAATTATTTACTTTTGTCACTCAAAATGTGGAAGACTGTCACCCAAAAGGAAGAAGCAGCACAAGGGTCCATCAATAGATAAATTAGTAACCAAAATGTGTTTATACATGTACACTCAATGTTTTGCTATTCAATCTTTTTTTTTTTTTTGAGTTGGAGGCTCACTCCATCGCCCAGGCTGGAGTGCAGTGGCATACTCACAGCCACCCCAGCATCGACCTGCCGGGCTCAGGCTATCCTTCTGTCTCAGCCTTCCAATTAGCCGGAATTACAGGTGCGTGCTACCATGCCCAGCTAATTTTTTGATTTATTGCAGAGTTGCAGTATTGCCAAGTTGCCCAGCCTGTTCTCGAAGCCATGGGCTCAGCCAGTCCCCTCACCTCAGCCTCCTAAAATGCTGAGATTACAGGCTTGAGCCACTGCGCCTGGCCTTCTATTCTATCTTTAGCTATTTTTTATTTTTTTGAGTTGAAGTCTCACTCCGTCTCCCAGACTAGAGTGCAGTGGCCGCTCCGCCTCAGCCTTCCAAGTAGCTGGAACTACAGGCGTGCGCCACCATGCCCTGCTAATTTTTTGATTTATTGTAGAGATGAGGTCTCGCCAAGTTGCCCAGGTGGGTCTCGAACCCACGGGCTCAGGCAATCCACTCACCTCATCCTCCCAGAGCGCTGGGATTACAGGCTGAGCCACCGAGCCGGGCTTATTCTATCTTTAAAAGGAAGGGAACTATAGGAAATTCTCATGCCTGTAATCCCAGCACTTTGGGAGGCCCAGGCAGGAGAATCCCTCGATCCCAGGAGTTCGAAACCAGCCGGGGCAACATAATGACATTGTGTCACTACAAAAATAAATAAAGAAATAAATTAGCTGGGCATGGAGACATGTGCTTGTAGTCCCAGCTACTTAAGAGGCTGATGCCGGGCTCGGTGGCTCAGCCTGTAATCCCGCGCCTTTGGGAGGCTGAGGTGAGTGGATTGCCTGAGCCCGCGGGTTCGAGACCCGCCTGGGCAAGCGAGACCTCATCTATACAATAAATCAAAAAATCAGCCGGGCGTGGTAGCGCGCGCCTGTAATTCCAGCTACTTGGAAGGCTGAGGCGGAAGGATCGCCGGAGCCCAGCAGGTCGAGGCTGCGGTGGCCGGGAGCGGCCACTGCACTCCAGTCTGGGCGACATAGTTAGACTCCAACTAAAAAAAAAAAAAGATTTTATTATTTATTTATTTATTTAAAAGATTGTTATAATGCTAGTTATGTTTATGAAACCTTATTTTGCTTTCTGTTGAATCTGGGAAGTTGCATAGGAAGGATATCAAGTGCCATAGCTGAACAACAAACCGAGAGGACTACCCATGTTCTTGTTACATGCTGCTCTATTCTTTACCTTATTCTTTATGCACTGGTTTGTAGCTTGTGGGGCACTGTCTCTGAAAAGTCTAGGAAATTCATAATAATCTAAATTCTACCAAAAGTTATTATAAATATGATTTAGCAAAATAATTTTAATCTGCTAAAATGTCTTTCCTGTAAATTTTACTAAATTACCTCAACATCAACATAAAACCAAAATGTTTGGGGGAATTACTGTACCAAGTTTTCTTGAGGTTCAAGAAATATCAGATGAAAAATCTACAGAAATAATCAGATGAGAAAATGATGCCTCTCAGGGAAGATAATGTTCTGGCTCTCCAATTATCTGAGGGGAAATAAATAGCAAAATTAATATCCTGAACTCAGTCTGAACCAAAAACCTGCCTAGCAGTTTAACCAGTGCAGCCTTTTCAGAGTAGAAATGAATGGAGGAGCTGGATCAGAAGTAATGCAGGCTGAAGAGTTTAGATGAAGCTGGTAAAATAATTATAGACTTGTAAATTTTTCATACATTGCTGTTGAACAACTTTGCATAGCTTATATGCGCCAAACTTCTTTCTTGCCTAAGAATATGGGAGTTCAACTACTCACTCTGTCAATGGGAAACTAAGGCCCAGAAATGGTGAATAACCTGGCCTCAGCCACATGGCACATCTGTGGGAGAACTGAAGTCTCTTGACTCATTACCCAATAATCTTTCCCTTGTCTATGCTTTGAAGAAATATAATCTAGAAAGATAAAGTCCAAAAGAAAAACTGAGGCTCAAAAAGGATAACACCTCTGATATTTCTGATAGGAAGTGAAGAAAAGGAACGGGGGAGGTGCTTACTTTAACTCAGCAACAAGCAAGATAGAAAAGAAAGCCTTTTCTAAGAGAAAATACATCAAATTGTTCTTTGATCCATATGTCCTCTGTGCCTGCATGTTTATATAAAATGTGTGATGGCTCTGTTCTGTTAAGATGTGAATAAAAAAGAACTTACTTGAGAAGATAAAGGTCATATAGATATAGATTTCACTTGTTGATTTTTCACCAACAAGAGCTTTCATAATCTAGCTTTTGTAACTACTATCCAACTTTTTAAATGATTGTTTGGCAGAGGTGCAAAAGAAAGAATTGAAAAAAAAAGAGAAGCCTCTGAGATTTGTGTTTCTTGATTTGTTTGTACTTAGGAGGAAAGACTTATTCTATCCCTCTAGTTATACTTCGGCATTTACCCAAACTCTGTTCCTCCTTTTGGCAAAAGAAAAAAAAGCATGTGGTAATAAGACCTTGAACAGGTGGGGTTTAGGCAGCTTAATTTTAGTTTGTGTGTGATGAATGGAGCCGTTTATTCTTAGTCAAATATTTATTATTTGAGCATTCTAGGTTACTGATTTCAAATGTTCTGCTGTTCCTTTCAGGGATTAAAACTACGTTTTTGCAATCTAAAAGTTCTGTCTTAACTTGCAGGGTTTACTTTCTTATTTATGGAGGTTCAACTGAGGAACAACGCTATCTCACTGCTTTGCGGAAAGAAAAAGAAGCTTTTGAAAAACTCATAAGGTAATACATAGACGGTGGGTATGAAAGTCGCCATACATCAAAGGCCTTTCAAGGTCCCGAGGCTTCTTTGATTGGGGGAGTAGCTCTCAGGAAGGATGGGGTGGGAAGAAGTGAGAGAGAGTCACCTGGAGATAAACATGTGGTCTCATTTATGCCTCAGCATCTACCTCAGCACGTTCTTCCTTTTTCTCTTCCCCCTCCCTTCCAACATCTTCAGTCGCTTTTCGATGATCTGGTAGAATATTAGACATGTAATGAAGAGAACTGCTTTTCAGTTTATAAAGAAATATAACAAAACCCTAGAAATATAACTAAATACTACTTTTCTAAGAAATAGTTTGTAAATCTCCTTCCTCCCTGCCTTATGCACAAAATTCTCCCCTCCTCTGAATGATTTTTTTTTTCCTCCTTGTGAAATGTCCATGTCTGTGGGTGGGTGGGTGTTTTACTGTTTCCTGGGAAATGCTTTTACAACCCAGCTAGTTATGATCATCACCAATAGATCACTCTGGGAAAATATTTTTTAGAATGTATGTTGTTTGAACATACACATGCATATGTTTTTGAGAATGGGTATCTGGTAGTATTCCAATTCTAAGTAGGAAATGCCTTTTCATTGAACATAAGGAAAATGTTTATGAGATGGTCACAAAAGAGGTAGGTAGAAGGCTACCTCTTACTTCCGAAAGCATTCAATAAATTTGGTAACTGCCCACCAGGGACATTGTTAAGGAGGTGCAGCTAGATGTGGGAAGATGGGCCAAATTATCTCTAAGGGGCTCCAGAAGCCAGGACAAGGGCTGGATGGGACATCATTGAGCTGAGCCAGAGGAAGCCTAGACTAGAGGAGACCAGGGCTTGGACTGAGTGTGACTGGGCCAGACCAGTCTTCTAAGCCTTAGACATAGGCAATGTAGGGCAGAAAATATTTTTAGTGGTTGTCAACCTGCCAGGGCCCTAGGCTAAATTTCAAAATGGACACCCTTCCTACAACACTGGATGTAGGTTCTTAGCATATGTGTAAAATATACACATAGCCCAGTTAGTCCAGGGCAAGCATTCCTAGAAATGAGTATTTACCAAATCAGTGCCATGGAGTCCCACTGGGAGGCACAGCATGGTGCATGGGCAGGCCCCTTCCCTTCCCTTCAAATCCTCCAGAATTATTACGTGCCTTGGCCCTTCCAGCTACTAGCCATACAGTTTTTGCTCAGTCCTCTCAGCCTATGAAAATATATTTTCTACCAATGTGCTCTGTGGAATTGTTTATATTGTATATGTGTGTATTTTTTTTTTTTTTGAAAAATATTTCAGAAATTCTGTTATAACAGACCACGTACCATACAGGCTACCTTTTCTTGTTCCAAGCCCTTAGCGCCCCCTATCTTACTCTGCATCTTGTAGACCTTCACTTCCTGAGACTCAAGCAGAAAACAGATATTTATTCAGCATCTGGTATGTGCCAGGCCCTGTGCTAATATTAAAGTGCTGAGGTCACAGTGATGCAGAAAAAGCCTCCGCCTTCCTAGAGCTTCTGCTGTAGTGGAGAAGACAGGCATTACATGATTGTAAATATTGGTAATAACTATAAGTGTGCAGAGCACTGTTGGCTACAAAGGTAAAATAATAGGGTTGATAGAAGCGTGTGTCACAGAGCCAGACGCTGATCAGGAGCAGCTTCCCTGAGGACACGATATTTAAGCTGCTACGTGCAAAGCCTGTGGGAGCTGCTAGGAAGATCACGTGGTGAAGGGGATTATGTCGCACAAAGGTGTGTGTGAAAGTCCAGAGGTAAAAGGCTCCATTAAGGCTTTAGGACCTTAAGGGCAATAAGGCATACTGAAGCATTCTAAGGAGGAAAGTGACTTAAGTGTATTTTTAAAACATCTCTGGCATCAGGCTGGAATTAATGAGCATGGACACTAGTCAGAAGGCTATTGCAATTTGATGAGAGAAGGCACTAGCCCAGCTTAGGTTAATGGAGGGGAGAGGACAGATTTAAGAGGTATTTAGGAGCTAGAATCAAAGACCTGGTGAGGCTGTATGTGGGCCAGTACCTCCTAACCATTCTGTCACTCTTTTTAAAAACAGGGTTTGAGCCGGGCTCGGTGGCTCAGCCTGTAATCCTGCGCCTTTGGGAGGCTGAGGTGAGTGGATTGCCTGAGCCCGCGGGTTCGAGACCCGCCTGGGCAAGCGAGACCTCATCTCTACAATAAATCAAAAAAAATTAGCCGGGCG
>CAUYQG010116972.1:0-48912 GCA_963574415.1 Tarsius wallacei
GCCCTAAGACTAGTTTTCTTTATAGTTATCACAGATGTATTTACCCAGTTGGAGTCTCACTCTGTCGCCCAGACTGGAGTGCAGTGGCCGCTCCCGGCCACCGCAGCCTCGACCTGCTGGGCTCCAGCGATCCTTCCGCCTCAGCCTTCCAAGTAGCTGGAACTACAGGTGCGCGCTACCATGCCTGGCTGATTTTTTGATTTATTGTAGAGATGAGGTCTCGCTTGCCCAGGCGGGTCTCGAACCCGCGGGCTCAGGCAATCCAGTCACCTCAGCCTCCCAAAGGCGCGGGATTACAGGCTGAGCCACCTTCCAATCATACATATTTCATAAAAGTTTCCTAGTTAGGTCAGCATTTTGAACTTTTACTTCCTATACCTAGGAGATTTTTAAAGGAAATTGTAGAATTTTTATTATTCTACAGTAAATCCCTTGCTCATTACAAATTAGCTGTAGAAATTGCTGGAAAAATCTCACAATATGGCATAGTTACTTATACTACATCAATGTAAAATAATTAAATTTAAAACACACTCTCATCATTGTATTTAATATAATTCTGCACAAACAATTAAGTCAATGTAGATAAGGCTACATTAAACTTGCAACATTTGGAATAGAAGGACCCAATTTATAATCTAGCTCCTCCAAAAGAATGAGTCCATATCATTCAAATATGTATTTAGAGTAAAACGCAAATGTGTCTTGAGATTGGCCAATTTGTCTATCTTCAAATTATTATTTTATAAACAAAGTAAAATTAAATTAAGATTCAAGATAGAATGTTCATCATATAAGAAGGGTCATTTTCCAGGGGCTGATATGTTTTACACACGCATGGAACATATTTAAGAGAATATGGCCTCTCTGAGGAAGAGATTAAGGATACAAACCTAGGAAACAAAGAAAATAAAATGATCTACCTCAAAGGGAGAAGATAAAATCTGTCAGAAGCTCATGCAGACCTTAAATAAAAGCTTCTCCTCATATTTTAAGCAGGGCTTTCTAAGGAGCACTAAGTCTACCTTCAAAATATATTTGAATTTATAAACATACTTAGCAAAAATCCTGTCCTTCCTTATTAACCACACTCAAAAGAGATTATCTCAGATACTTATGACATCATTAGCATCTCACAACATCCAATTTGAAATTGTACCTCTTACCAAAAAAAATGAAATATTTTCATTCATATGTAGCTGACACGGTTTGAAATTATGTTACTGTAAATTCTGCATCATTCTCCCTTACTAACAACCATTTAAGAATGTTTCCTTCCATGCTGGGCCTGGTGGCTTATACCTGTAATCCCAGCACTCTGGGAGGCCAAGGCAGAAGGCTCATTTGAGGCCAGGAGTTTGAGACCAACCTGGGCAACATAGCAAGACCTTGTCTCCTCAAAAGATAAAAAAATTAAAAAATTTAAAAAATTAACCAGGCACGGTGACATATACCTGTAGTCCCAGCTACTCAGGAATCTGAAGCAAAAGAATCACCTGCATCCAGGAGGTCAAGGTTGTGGTGAGCTGTGATTGTGACTGTGCCACTGCACTCCAGCCTGGGTGACAGAGTGGCACTGTGACCAAAATATATATATATTTCCTTCCAAATAACTATTAAGATAGAAAGGATGCATCATCATGAAAATACACACATAAGCACACCCCTTTATTATATCATTGTTTTAATGGTGCAGTAGGTTTTCCAAGTTCTCTGAGTTCCACATACGACTCCCTAAATTACTGCTTCATTATCTAGGAAGCTGCGTTAGCAACACCAATCAGCACTCAGGACCAAGAATGTTGTCCTTGCATCTTCCATCTTCTCACTCTTCAAGGAATCAAGTACATTCCCATTGTTTTGCCACAAACAGAAGACTCCATCTTTGGTTCTTCAGCCCTGAAATCTATCCTGAGTTCCAGTACATGTTTCTGTGGGAATAGTCTATATTTTCTTCAAATCCAGCTTCTCTGACCTCTCTGCTTCCATTCAATTATCATTCATTCCTGCCCTAAATTCTAACATTCTGAGTCATTTCTGCTTCCTCTCCCTTTCTAAATTGAAATGCTCTGTTGAGCATCATCTTCTCTTTTGCATGCAAATTCTCATCTCCTTTGTTCGATTTGGTGATGGTAGCCCACCTGGTTTCCTCACCTCTGGTCAGGCCCTACACCCATCTAGTCAAAAGGTCAGATCCATCTGCACAAACTACAACTCCAGTCAAATTACTGACATGCTCAAAATTCTTCATATGTGCTCAGTAGTAGCACACACTGTTGGTTGTCTTTCCAACAGACTTCTTCCTTGCTAGCAGAGCATAAAACTAATTATGCTCATGTAGTAATGTCCAGCCTCAGAGATGACATGGAATTGGTCTAAGCTGATCACAGCAACCTCCTTTCTCTTTGTCAATGAGTGGCCTAGGGTGGGCATGTTACCCATATCTGATCAATAAGATAAAAGAAACAGTACAGTGGAAAAGCTTTTCCCTCTTGACAAGAGATGTACAGGAGGAGAAAGTGCTCATTTGTCACCACTCCCAGCACCACCTTGCTTCTCCCTTTGCATGCTATCATGTGAGAATGTGATGCCCAAAGCTACAGCAGGCGACTTGTGACCATGAGGAGATTGCTAAAACTCCAAGGATGGAAAAATAAAAGGAAAATCAAAAAAGGGTCCTTAAAGACATAATTGAACCATCTAAAACCACCTGACACCGCCTACTTAGAGACTTTTTTGTAAGTAAACGGATGTCTTTATGAGTTTTCTGTTAATTGTAGCCCAAAGCACTCTAACTGATAAACTTAGAAAGAGCAAACTCTTTGACCTTAGAAAGCCTTCTGCACCATGCTACTCAAAGTGTGGGCCAAAGATCCACAACCTTGGCATCACCTGGGAGCCCCACCCCAGACCCATGAATCAGAATCTCTAGGGGCAAAGTCCAAAAGTCTATGCTATAACAAACTCTCCAGGTGATTCTTGTGCATGTTAAAGTTTGAGAAACACTGCTCTATAAACTGATCACAAATCACTTTTTTCCATCTCGCCTACTACCCTACATACTATGAGATACATTTGGTCTGTAATTTCTCCAGTGACAGTGGAGTTGAGCATCATTTATTGCTCCTTTAATTTCATCTTCTCTTAATCAAAGTTTTCAAACCAGGAGCGTCACAGAATCTGAGAGGACTGCAAAGGGCTAAGTATGAGAACAGTAAGTGGAGCAGATCATGATGAACTGTGGAGTACATACCCATCTGAAGGGCACCTGGCAGACGTTGCCATGCTAGGATACAGGTTCAGTGTTGCTAAATTTCTAAAGAAAAGCTGGGATCCAGATTTATATGCAAAGATTTTTAGACACATACAACCAATTGGCTTTTTTTTTAAATGCTATGCTGATTAAACAAAACAAATCCTCAAGTGGATACAGCCAGCTGAATTTGTGACCTGAAGTAGATAGCTCTTGAAATACCAACATATACTTTGAACATTGTGTCCACATATATTCATTGACTTCATCTGGAATGAGTAAAACTAATTTTCTTTGGCTAACTATATGCTAGTCTCTATGGAGTACAGGGTTTTCATCAACATTCCACTGTTTGGAGTGGCCAAATGGGGAGTTTGCAAACCTCTAGTTAGTGGTTGCAGAACTGTTTTGTCAATTAGTCACTACAGACCAGACACCTACAATTGCTAGCTTCTCAAGGGCCTATAGAAATGTTTAAAATATGGGCCAGGCCCAGTGGCTCAAGCCTGTAATCCCAGCACTTTGGGAGACTGAGATGGGAGGATTGCCTGAGCCCAGGGGTTCAAGACTAGCCTGGGCAACTTAGTGAGACCTCGTCTCTACAATAAATCAAAAAATTAGCCAGGTATGGTAGCATGTGCCTGTAGTTCCAGCTACGTGGAAGGTTGAGGCAGAAAGACTTCCTGAGCCCAGCAGATCAAGGCTGCGGTGGCCATGAGAGTGCCACTGCACTCTAGCCTAGGTGACAGAGTGAGACTCCAACTCAAAAAGAAAAAAAAATGTTTAAAATGTGAAGAAAAAATGAACTGGCTACATACACCAAAAAAAGTACAAAATTAAAACTATTACATGTGAAACTAAATGTCTACAAAATGTAAACATAAGTCAAACATATACAATCAACTCAGATATGGTATCATATCATATTATATTAAATGTAGGATGTGGATGCATTTTATTGTTTGAATCAATGCAAGGGGGAACCCAGATCAATAGTGCTTGCCAGTAAGGCCTGCCAAGGTTCTAAAAAGGCCCTGAGTACCAACCTGACCCCAATCATTGTGCCCTAAGACTAGTTTTCTTTATAGTTATCACAGATGTATTTACCCAGTTCTACTCCACTCTATTCAACAGTCCACACAGTTGGGCATGGGTATAGAACTGCCCACATGGTTGCACATAAAACAAAATGACTTATACACATTTATTTTTGAATTCTTATCCACATATGAATTTGTCTAAGACAAAAGTTGCAAAGAAGTAGCATACAGGCATGTTTTGAGGGTCTCACATAACAATTCTAACTATTTGCTAATTTGCTGCCAACATTTAAAAATTATGGTATTTCACATAAAAATCCAGAATACCATTCTCTTGAAAAAAATAATTGCAAAATGTGGACACATTGGGCCCAAATGTTGGCATGGCAACAATCTACTAGTGCTATACAAGTCTACCCTTTATTCTCCACTTGGCTAAAAACCCTATCTTTGTGTAGATTAAGTGACTGTCCCTATAAACATTTGAGTTTATGACCCCTAGGCTAAGTTCTTAGAAGAACCTTTTTTCTGTTTTACAATGTGGCTTCAATAACTTGCTTGAAGATCTGTCATTAAAGAATATGGAAATCTCTCAATCTTCTCTCAAAATTCAATACCCCCACACTCCAGACCCCAGAAATAAAATCATTAGTTCTCATGCTAGTTTCAATCAAATTCCCCTCTTGATATTTCTCAATTTGAACCATGGTCCCCAAGAAGATAGACAAATGACAAATTATCCTTTAGTTTCTCTTACCCTTCAAGCTATTCAAGGTAGAAACCCAATGAGGTGGAGTCAAAGCACTAACATTGAAATGTCTTAATTAAACTTCATGATCAATAAATAACACACATAATAATTAGAAAGCAAAGTTTGAGACTGATGGAGTAAAAAAACAACATAGAACTAATCTACATAAGGGTAAGAAGACAATAGCCATATTTTGAAAGGAAAAGAAAAACCCTAAAAATATGCAGAAAAAGCTAGTAACTAGAGTTCAGTCCAAGTTCATTATTAACCCACTGTATAATTTCACATCACTTACACTAATATTAAATACAGGATCTTATTTGGGGATGACAGACTTCTGACAACTACAGGTTGAGTATCCTTATGTAAAATGCTTGGAACCAGAAGTGCTTCAGATTTTTGAATAAATGCATTATACTTATGAGTTCAGCATCCCTAATCCGAAAATCCAAAATCTGAAATGTTCCAATGAGTATTTCCTTTGAGTGTCACTTTGGCACTCAAAAAGTTTTGGATTTTGGAGCATTTCAGATTCTGAATTTCCAGATTTGGGATACTTAAACTATCTATATTAATTGATATTCTGTGTATTATTTTCTTATTGGCAAAAAGATAAATTTAACCCAGAGGGAGAAAAAATTCCAGATATATAGTCAAAGGATCACCTTTGACTTGAGCAACATAAGAACTTTTCTTTTTAATATATAGGTTTCAGTTTAATTTGTTGGCCACGTCAGAAAAATAAATGTTCAAACAGTAGATTTTCCACTTGAAATTAAAATGGAAATTAGCCCTTAGAAAATAGAGATGACTTTAAGTTTATACATCAGTGGCTGGTTCATGAATTATTAACTGATTTTAATGATCCTGGCTATATTTTATTTGAAGTTATTCTCCTACTTGCGATGACTTTTGAACCCTCAAAACTCTTTCATCCATTCTCCATAGACAGAGTACACTTTCATGAGCGCTGACATTTGAAAAGGATCCATATACTCACAGAATGTAAAGATAATACACATGCATATAATTTATACAAAGGACTCTGGTCATTTGTTAAAGAGAGAAATGAATGAAACCCTATTATTCACGGTTTGTAAATAAATTTAAAGATAAGCGCTAACTTTTCACTTGTTAAGCCTTGAGCCAAGAGTTCTGCATTTCTTCTAAAGTTTCCCAGATGGTCATTAAAACAAGAAAGGGCAGAAACATACTTTCTTGGGAATCCATCATTTCCCATCCAGAAACATGTCATCAAATGTTAAATCTTAAGAGATTAATAATTTAGGTATTTTCAAATAAAATAAACTAGCATGTCTTTGTATGCTAGTTTTTACATTTTGGATATAAACCTATACTGAACAGCACCACTTAAGGCACACAAGCTAGCTGTGAAACAAAATGCTATAAAACTTTAATTAGCACTAGCTGTTTTATACCCATAAAGTTAATACTTCCTCATCTACTACATTCTCTATATAAAGAAAAATTACAGAAAATAAAATCGTGGTTTTCACTCCTGAAATTAATGGAAAATTTAAAAATTAGGAAAATATGGTATTGTAGCTCAGTTTAAAGACTGTTATATTTTTACCTGCAAGGAAGTAAATGCAAATATTCCTTAGAATAAGTATAGTTTGATTTCTACCAATATGAAGTCACTGTATCTAACTTTCATAAGTTGGGTACACACAGTACTTATGACGATCAGATCGCTATATTACTAAGAAAGCAAGTTAATTCAGGCAAATAGCTGCATTAAGAAAATATGATACCAAGTTAACTTGCATCCACACTTCTAAAGTTGAACAAGCATCTCAATAAATAATGTCTGTTTTCAAGCGTTATATACCCTCCCTGAAATAAATGTTCTGAGCTTAAATTGACTCAAAATAGCCTTTCTCAGAAAATAAAAAGAGACACACACAAAACACCCACAATTTCCTCTAGTCCCTTGAAGTACCCTTGGGATCCTAGTGAACAGAGATTTGCCACGCATTGCAGTGACTGCATTTGTACAATAGGTTTCTATTTTGGTGTCATTCGAGTGTTGCTGATCTTAAATCAGAGAAAGTAGTTACATTAGGAAAGGCAATGGCTTCCAAAAATAAGAGCATGCCCGGTTGATACAAGGCTTGCATACACAGACTAAGTTGCAGGGAGATAAATAATACCCCACTGGAACAATTAGGTGAATTCTCAGAAACACTACATACTTAATTAGACTGCCTAAGTCCCTGACTGAGCACACATGGGGGACTTTTTAAAGCATTTAATAACCTGAGTAAATCCAAAATCAGAGGACACAAACTAATCCTTAACTCTGGCTACTGCGATCGGCCTTTCCTTGCTTCCCTAAAAGCTTAAAGTATCACTTGGAATTCTGAAAGCATTAAAGCTCCCCACCACCAAACACACTGAATAAAGTCCCTTCCTTCTGTCCTTGTTGGCAGGCCCCTCTGTGCCAGTCGCGGGGCTGGACGATGATGACACGGGGGCGAGCAAGAAAGACCCTAATGGTCTTTTACAAACTTCTGCACTGGAGTTGAAAACGGAGTATAAACAAATAGAAAGGAACACGAGCCTCCATCAGCCACAGGGCATAGCAAACTGTTCCTCACTCTAGATACAATCCCTCCTCTTCCTGTTATTTATTCATTAGTTTTGTATAGCACCTTTCTTTCAGCGGGCTCCTTATTTCCTCCTCTGTTATCCAAGCAATCATAAACAAACTACAATTTGAAAGAAAAGGGGGGAGGGGGAGGAGCAGGGGGAAAGGAAAAGAAAACCTCACTCAGAAGGCACAGGCCATCCAGAGCACAGCTCTTTCTCTTAATATCGCCCTCAGGGTGATGTTTTCTCCAAATTCGGCCCTGGGGGCTTCAGGAAGGACAGAGAACGGGGGTCCGCGCGGCCCTATAACAAGGTCTGCGGCTCCCGCCGAACTCGCCGCTCCGAGCTGCGCCAGCTGCCCTTCTGAGACCCACCTTCGGTCACCTGAAACGCTCGGTCCTCGAAGTTGGCGTAGAGGGAGGTGGAGAAGGGGGTGACCCCACGGTGTGATGTGGAGGTCGCCAACTCCGATCTCCCCGGAACGCAAAACTTATCCCCCCCCGCCCCCATGAAAGATGAGAAGCCACTTGCGCTAACTGGGGAGGGGCAAGCACCTCGGTTGCGAGGTTCAAAGCGCCCTGGGGAGAAAGCAGTAAAGGCCACCTGCGGGGGTCACACCACTTCGCCCCCCTTCTCCCGTCCTAGGCATGCTCAAAAGTTTGTTCCTTTCCTTCCCTAAGCGGCCCCAGGGCCAGCTCTCGAGTGGATGGGGGAGGTAAGATGGACTGAGGCGTGGGGGGCAGGGCGAGATCATCGGACCGAGAGATCAGGGACCCCTGCGTCTCCCCCTCCATCACTCAGGGGGGCTTTGATTGTGTTTACTAATAACAGCAACAAAGAATCACACGCGAGTCCCTCTTTCAGTCCTCGGGCTGCTCTTCACTTCTTTGGGGCAGCAAAGGAGAGTGTAGCGAGGAGGTGGGAGGAGAGGCGGAGGGGCAGAGGAGAGCGCCGGCAGAGGGACAAAAAGGGGGGTAAGGAAGGGGACAGAAAGAGAAGGAGAGAGTTAGACAGAGACAGGGGCGCAAAGGGAAAGGAGCGGATAGCGGAGGAAAGGAGCAAAAGAAAAGTGCAGCAGGCGATGAGCTGGAGCGCGGGGCGCGCCCGGGATGGGGAGGTGGTCCTCGCCCCGCCGCCCCCGGTCCCGGCCCGGCCCGGCCCGGTCACCTTGCTGTAGCCGTAGTACCCCAGACACTGCGCGAAGTCCAGGCTGGCGGGGTCCCCGGCCGCCGCGGGGTAGAACCTCACATCCATGCCGGAGCCGGGCCCGGGGCCGGGGGCCGGGGCTGGGGTTCGCCGGGGCCGGGGCCCGCCTCCTCGCGGCCGCTAGATCCACCGTCGGGGGCGCTCGGTCGGGGGCGCCCGGGGGCGGCGCGCTGGACTCGCGGCTGGAGGGACGCCGCGACCTGAGCAGGAGGAGCCCGGGAGCCGCGGCCGCCGCACACAAAGGCGCGGCCACGCGAGCCGCGGGAGAGCGGGAGGCAGCCCGGGGGACGCGCCCCGCCGGGGCACCAAGGCAGCGCTGCGCGCGGGCCGGGCGCCTGGGGCGCGGGGCTCGGCACCGGGGCCCGGGGCGGCGCGGCGAGTTCAGGTGCGCTGGGAGAGGCTGGGACGGCGGCGGCGGCTAGCCCCGCTCCTCCTCCTCCTCCCCGGGCGGACTGAGGAGAGGAGCCGCGGAGACAAGGGGCCCGGCCCCTCCCCTCCTTCTCCCCCTCCTGCCTCCGCCGCCGGTCCCCTCCCCGCGCCGCCGCCGCTCCGCCCCTCCCACCGCGGGCAGCTGGCGCGCCGCCCGCCCCGCCGGTGCGCTCCTCCGCCCGGACCGCCTCCGGGCGCGCCGACCCCGCCCCGCCCGGCCCCTGCCCCGCGCGGGCCCTCTTGGCTCACGCCGCGCCTCGCTCTGCCCTCTCATTCCCCATCACCCGCGTCTCGGCCGCCCCCTCTCCGGGGTTCTCTTCTTCCCACCCCCCCTTCCCTCTCCGGTCCTCTTTGTCCCCGCTGCCTCCGAGCGCTCCTTGCTCCCCACCTTCCCTTGGCCGAAGCGGCCGGCCCCGCCACCAGCCCTGTGCCCCGTGTGTCCCACTCTCCTCCTTCTCGACCACCGCTTCCCTTGACCCCAGCACCCCCACGCCGTCCGCTCCCTTCCCGTCGCTGTCCCCTCCCCGCCCCCATTTTTTTCCTCGTGGGTGCCTGTTCCCGGGCCCCTCTCCCATACCCCGCCTTGCCCCCTCGAATGTCCCCCGCGTGGACACACCTAACCCAGCAGCTATCCTACATGACTGTCTCCCCGTAGCAGGGAGCCGGGACCCCATGTACACCTTTGGTTTTTTTCCAGAAGGGGTGTTGGGGCCTGACCTTTCACAGGTAGGCGGACTTGCAGCTTCCCAGGTTAAGCCTCGCGTCGGTTCTCCCCGTATTTTCTTTGCTGTTGTTTGTATTCGAAAGGTATTTGAGTAACTGGATCCAGGCGGATCATTCACGGCTCTCGGAGAGAAAGGTCCCTATTTTCCTAAAAGGTTCTGGGTGATTAACTTCCACACTCTGCACTCACCCACCCGCTCTTTAATTCTTTCACTTTCTTTAAGCTACATATTTTTATTTATTTATTTATTTTATCCGGCTTTATGACTCTGAGTTAATTTGAAAATTTGACCTTTAGCCTGGGCGAAGGGAAGGGGCTTTATACTAGATGGGAACGTCTTGGAGAGGCTGTGAGATCTGCTCCCTCCCCAATTTAGTTATCTATGAGCTACCTTAACAGGAATGGCGAAATTTTGAAATATTTCCTGGGACCCTTGCTAACAGTTTCGTCCCCTGGTCACACTTTGCTGGCCCTGGACCTGAGCTTTTTCGGACAAGCATTACATGGGTTTTCTTTTCATTTCTTCTGTTCTCAAAGTAGACACTCAAAGTAGACACCTGTGTGTATGCCTTCACTCAGTGTTGTCTTTCTGGAACCAAACAGGAAAAATAAACTTCAATTAGATGAAAGTTTGTGTATTTGCTCTTCTCTTAGCAAAAACTTGTGTCAGGAGACTGCAGGAGAAAGAGGTTGTGTATTCAGGAAAGAAACAACTGCTCACATTGTCCCGGGGTTGACTCCGATCCCCCCTCCCGAAAAAGCTTTGGTCTCCTCTCCCTAGTCTCCATTTAACGTTGACAACCCAGCGGCGCTCCCTAATGGCTCAGCGGGTTGCACAAATTGGCAGTGAGCTGAGATATTATCAGGACAACACCCCATTGAGTAAGTTCTTGAAACGCAGAAGTGGAGGCCCTTTCTCTGGGCCACTGGGCGTCTGTGGCCTTCCCACCAATCAGAGCTGGAGTTTGCAGTGGCCACCTGTTGTCTCGCAAGAGAACATCTTTTAAGTTTGCTATTAGTATTTAACAATGGCCTAGAGAGCAGAATCTGGCCACAGTAGAGTAGCTGCCTGCTGATCTGGGGTACCCAAAAAATAATTATTTTTTACAGATAGCTCTTAAAAGGAACCCAAAGGCTGGAAAGCCGAGCTTTTCTTTGCACACTCACATTCCTCACCTTCTGCTCGTGCTGTCTTGCATCTGGAGCAATCTGAGCTTGATTACAGAGGATGAAGGAAAGTATAATCAAAGTTACAGAGAGACGAAATCTGAAGTTGTAATCAGACCTCGAGGATCAGGAATACAAATACGCCTGGCAGTGGAAACCCTGCTAGCTGCAAGAGTGGGAATTGCATATGAGCTGGTGTGGTGCATTGAGCATTGAGCTATGGAGCCCAAAAACTGAAGTGAGAACCTCCCCCAAGGTGCTCAGGAGTCAAGAATACCCAGTCACATTCCATACCACCTCTTGGTCATTGTTTTGGCAATATCTTTCTCTTAAATTTCCCTTTCCTGTTAGGATGCACATGTCTTTGAGAGCTGAATGATATTCATTAGTCTGCATTTTATTATTTTGATTTGGATGTAAGGTAAGCACACGTTTTGAGTTTAGGTTTTGATTAGGGAGTGGTGTGGAAAGAAACTGGGTAATGAGACTGAAGATGTGTATGTTGAGGCATTTAGAATGAGAAAAATCACTGGAACAGAAAATTGTCATTTGGGGAGGCTGCTGACTTGATGATTTTGCCCAGTCTCGATGCAGTCAGTGGCTTTACTTTTTTAGTACCTATATGTGCCAGACACTATTTTAGGCACTTGTGAATGAGAAAGTGGATCCCAACATGACACATATGTAAGTCCTCAAAGAGGACTGTGAATTGAACTACACACACACACACACACACATCCAAACCATCCAATTACCTGGAGATCCTATCATACCTCAGCCACTACTGTTCTTGAGAGAAGCAATCTGAAAAACAAATTCATATACAGTGTGAAGAATGCAAGGCTCTCCAGTCCTCTATGGTATTTGTAAAAGAAGGCTCAAGGGAGGGGGCAGTACACACTGCCAGATCACTGCTATATCCCAAGAACCTCGAACTCTGCTGGGCACATAGTTTGTTTACAATAGGAAATAAGTTTAGAAGGAAAATGGAAAGGAAGAAAGAAGAGAGGGAGGGGAAAAGGGAAAGAGTGGGAAGGGAAAAAAGGAGATTTTAATAGTTGAATATTATTTGCAGGGAACCTGGTGAAGGTAGGATTTGAGAAGAGTGTACCTAGGACCTCTGATTTAGATAAGTACAATCTACCTTGGGATCGGGGAGTT
Source organism: Tarsius wallacei (assembly GCA_963574415.1). Taxonomy (NCBI): domain Eukaryota; kingdom Metazoa; phylum Chordata; class Mammalia; order Primates; family Tarsiidae; genus Tarsius; species Tarsius wallacei. The sequence goes on from CAUYQG010116972.1 coordinate 12,345, forward strand.
GCACCCTGTGTTTTAGACCCTTTGTATACATTAAGACTAGGATTGATGTTTCATTTGGAACCAATCTGATTAAACTCTTTCCATTGCATTCAGAATACCATCTAATTTTAAGGGTTCCCAGGGAGTTGAAACCCATCCATTAAAAACTTTAGAATGATGCTTTTAAAATTTTAATGCAATTGTAACTGTCATGCTATTTGTTATCTTAAGGGTGTCACCTTTTTCAGTCTGTCAGCAGTCTTGTTTCTGAAATACCATAGACAAAGGTTTCTTTTATATTAGGTTAGCCTTGAATTTGAAGAAACTTCTCCAAGAACATATCTTAAATATGCTTTGAATTTATGCTGAACAATGTTAACAGTTATTGATTTAGAAAGGCCACAAAGGAATCAGTTGTACGGCCAAAATACAACTTCTGGACATAAGAAAGCTCCTTTAGAGCTTTTAGATGATTGGAGCACACTTACTTATTAGAACTTGATGTTTCTAATTAAATAGTTGGTATCATCCAAGAATCTCTTTAAAACAGGAAAAATACACAAACTTTACATCGTGGAAAAACTATTTACATCTCGACAGAACTCTGAAAACTTTCTCTTTTTATCTGGTTTCAGATTATGGGGGAAAAAAAATCCCCTTGAGGACTGCATTAAACCTCCTGAGTTTTTAAACTAAAAATCTTCCTGGGACCCCCCACTTTTAAGAATCTATGAAAGTAATTTAACCCCTCTGTGTTCTGCTTGCCCAGATGAGATGAGGACACTTTTAAACAATATATTCTGGTTTAACTCTCTTGAGTTGTGGTGATAAAATGTCCTGTCCAAATATTATGATCCTTGTTTGCAATATGTATTATAGCCAAATTAATAGAACTCCAAATGGAAACTAACAAGGCCAGAGCTGCTCAAGTTTCTTCTCTATTCCCATAGTAACAGCTAATGTATTATATTGGTAAAACATCTTATATTTGGTTTTGTATCTGAATTTGGCTTCATGTCATAAAGCATAGCATTCCTATCCAGCCTGGATTCTTAATATGGGTATAACTCATCTCCATGAAATTTAAGAGAGTTTCATTTCAGAGAATCAACACTTTACATTCATAGTCTAAAGCACATGCAGATAAAATCAAGTCAAAACCTACCAAGTCTTTCATAATAGTGAACCTACACATGATACAAAGGAAGAATTCTGACCTTGGGGCCCTCATTACACGTCTCCAGTGCAGGATCTAAAACTAATCACCAGGAGCAAATTCCATGCAGGAATTATAGTGTGAAAAATCCTCAAGCATAGTCATTATTAGTTTCGATTTTCAATGAATCCAAACTTTTTCTGGTCTGGAAATGTGAGTTATTTTGATATTTTTACTTTGGTCAAAAAATACATAAATATGGGCAAATGGGAGAAAAAATAAACCTTTCTTCATGATACTAAATATATATCCAAGTGTGTATGTGAGGTTGCTTCTCATATTACTATAACCAATTTTGGTCGTATTGGTCTCTGCACTACCAGACACAAGAAGAGCTCTAGAAAACTAATCATTTTCCCAGTTTACTATTACTTTTACTCAGAATAGATATACCCATAGGTTTTGATAGATGTATAGTAATGATGGAATGGTAACCCCCGAAACCGTAGTGGCAAAAAAGTGCTAAGCCAAGAATTCACTCTCAGAAATATGAAATGCTGCAAGTATTTGCTTGTGACCTAAGTAGCTCTTCAATAAAGCTGTTTTAGAAACCAATGCACACAATACAATCAGGAGGTGTGCAATTTTCAGTGTATTTACACCCTGGCTTTGAAAAAAATCCTGTATTTGCAGAAATCCTAAACTGTTGTCCTGTCTGTTTTCTGAAATATATTCTATTTCTTTTAAAGTGAAAGAATGACCTCTTTTGCAGGAACAATTTTCAGAGACAGCATGTTTATCAAATGGTTTCTCTGCTTTCATAAAAACAATTTATTTTCACTGAACTCTTCAAGATAAGCATCAAAGCCAGGAAGAATGTACAATGAAGTTTATAATTACACTCCAGAAACAAATACTGGGTAGTTTTTATTTTGTTCAAGTGAAAAAGATTGTTTTTCCCCAAAGAGACAAAGGTAGTGATGGGGGAGGAGGTTTATACAGGAGTGAAAATCAGGAAACCCAGACAGTTTACAGCAGAAGGGGCCCCCCTGGTGTTGCCCACAAAGACCACTGGCTGAATAATGAAAACTGAAGACCCAATACTTTCTTAGCAAATGGGTGGGGGTCAGTCTATATTTTATTCTTCACTAAGGGATGACTATAGAGGCATTAAGGAGAGAAAATCATTAAGCAGATATTAAATCCTTCCATGACAGATCTATATGCCATTGCACATAAATGTCTCTCATAGTTGAAGCCTCTGATGACATTCTTTCTTTGATAAGCATCCACGTTTCTAGGCTTAATTTATCTGGCATGTTATTTTTAATAAACATAGAACAATAAAATCATAAAAATAACTGAGAAAAGAACTGAGTCTAATAAAGATTCTGTTTCTTAAGAAATGGGAAACAATTACATTTGATCACCTAACAGCCAAGGACTAGCAGCAAAATAATCTCCCCTAATTTACATAGATCTGTGCGTGCCAAACAGATGAGTGTTTGCTTTTCGAGTAATAGTGCAGGTGCGTATCCTGCAGTGACTAAATCTCTAACTCATCAAACTGTTTTGCCAGAGTGGGACATGCCCTCTTTTTCTGGAACAGTTTCAAGTTTTCTCCCCAGCATTCCAGCCACCTGTTTATGGAGTTCATCCTCAGGAGAAGACACATGCAATTAGAAACAAGAAAATGAAAATAAATGACCTTGTTTGTTATTTATAACAAAGAAACTCAGCAAAATTAATGCTGTGGAGCTTGACCTCCTGACCCTGGAGAAAGAGCCACCTCATGGCTTTGTGGTCAATGCACAATAGTCCGGCAGCTCCCATTGTCCAGCCACCGTGACTTTTGGATGGTCATTAAAGCCATATATCCAAAATATTAAATGTTTTACAAGTGAGATTAGAGGATTTGCACTTTTTCAAAACGCATGTTTTAAAAAGTGAGACTAGTTAACACAAGAGATTTTCTTTTCAAGGAGAGCAGGTAAAATCATTTAACTTTATCTACTCCCTCTGTCCTGTGTTAACAGCATGATGAAAACAAGGAAAATATCTTAAAATTTCCAACTAGTGTTCTGGGAATTGAAGAATGGTTAAATATATAATAAAAATCAAATAGATCGGTGTTTTTGCAAGTGGTTCAAGAAAAACATATTGTCTCCCTGGGGAGGCTAGCAGTGGGAAAAAATGCAACTTCCTTCTGTTACATAGATGCAGTGTGAGTGGTGCCCCCTAAAGTTGTGCAACAAAAGACTGCTATTTTCCCTTTCAACCCCTACCCCAACCCATGCACCCTAGAAACTCGGGGCAGGCAGGAAATGAGGATCACAATGGAGTTCTGAAGGTGCTTCAAGAACTGCTGCTTGGTTGGAACACCTTGAGGTAAAATGGTTATAAAAATGACACACTGATGACTCATGTGGTTGCTTCTAAGACTGGCCTCTGCTACTACCTATTGCCTCTTTCCGCACCTTTGGCCTTCTCCCTTGTTTACCCACAACAAATTTCATGAGTGTCCTGAATTCTGTTAGACCCAAAAATAAAATACACATTTGATTTTTTTTTTCATCTGAGTTGTTTGCTTATTGGCCCACCTGCCCAGGGCTACCGTGTCTTTAACTGTTTTATTTTTCCCCAGAAAGACATAACCATTTTTTAAAGAAGGGCTCTTTCCTGTTCCTCAGCATATCTTCTTCATTGAAAAAAAAAAAAAAAGCCAATTTTATAAAGCATGCAGATTGTCGTGCCAACACCGCCCTGAGCGTTATAGACCATTCCTCCTCACCTTCTCTTTTGTTTCTGATCCCATGGGGTACTTCATTGAGTGCCTCTCCCACCCTTTACCAGGGATGCTGCAGTCATAAATCTGGAGAGATCACTAGAAACCCTGGCTGATCTCTCACCTACTACAACAGCAACAAAATTATAGCCATTGTAGAACCAACTTCCTGGTTAATCTTTGTGGAACTGGCCAATTTCCAGGCCCAGAGAAAAGAGCTTAAGGAAGTTTTTTTATTTCACGGCTCTGAAGAACCCCATTCTGCAGTCCTATGCCAGCTATTATTTTAATGAAAGACTGAGCTCTCTTAATCTGGAGCCGTCACCAACTGAATTCCCACTGTGTGCTTTAGATACCAGGTTATATAGATGAGTTCAGTGCCAGCAAGAGAAAGGGTAAAGTAGGACTACTTCATCTTACCCAGAGCCAAAATGCTTGTCATTTATTTTTCAACCAATGTTTACTGTCCGTTTCTAAGTATGTGGTACTAAGTTTCCAGAAATGGAAAAAGCATGATCCCTGTTCACACTAAACATTAGAAGACATGGAGAAAGTATTGTAATAATGAAATATGGTAATCAGTGCCGCAGGAGAAACATTATCTTGCTAATGTAGTCAACAAACATTTATTTACAGATAACATGTGGGGGTGTTGCTTACAGAAGGGAGAGATTATTTATGCTTCTAAAATTATAGGCAGCTTTGTGAAGAAGGCATTTAAAAGATCACATTTTGGCGAGGTAAGAGGAACAAAAAAATGTCCTAAGGGAGGAAGGTTTTGAACAGTTATTTAAGAGAAGAGGCTATAGGTGTGGTGGAAATTTGGGGTTGCAGCAGACATCTCTTAGTTAAATTATGCTTCAGTAACAAATAATCTCTAATCTTAGTGGGCCATCAGGACAGAGGACTAGTAGTTAGCCCCACTTCTGTCCACCACTGATCAGCTTGATAGTGTTTGGCACATCTTCATTTCAGGACCAAAGTTGAAAGAGGAACTTCTATCTAGGGCATGTTGGTCTTACAGGAGGGAAAAAAGACATGGTAGAAACAAGCTATGACTCTCAAAGCTTCTGCTTACATCATTTCCATTCACTTTTCACTGGGCAAAGCAAATCAGATGGCCAAGCCTGATGTTAATGGGGCAGAAAGCATGATCCTCCTGGAGGGACTGATCTGGTAGGGAGGGGCCCCCAATATTTTGCTATAATGCAATCAGTGTTGTAGGAAGACATTTTAGAGACCTATCAAAATTCTCAGACAGGAAGTAAAATTGGCTAGCAGGAGCAGTGAATGAGTGATGAAGGGAAGAGGGTGGTGAGATAAGATGCTGGAAAGTCATAGGGGAAAGAGAGAGAATGAGAAGTGAGACATGAAGTTTTGAATAGCAGGCAGCTGGGTTGGATTTGATGAAAGAGGCTACATGAAGCATAGCAGAGAAAACATGGCTGAGAGTTCTGATCAAAACTTCATTATGACCCATACAGCAGATTTATTTGACATTTAATTAGTTTATACTGTGTGCCAGTTGTGGTGCCATGTAGATATTTGCATATGTATTTCTAAAATTTTAATTCTTATGACATCTCTCTGGAGTAGATAAGTATTATTCTCTTTTTAACTTGAAGAAGGAGGCTCAGAGAGGTTAAATGACTTGCTTAAGGACATAAAAGTAGCACATAGGAGAAATATGATGCAAATTGAGGTCTTTTCTTTCTACTACATCACTGCAGGGCAAAGAAATTAAAATGTCACCTTTCTTTAGTATTGACTTGTTATTCCGTATCTTCTCCTTATACACACAGTCTGAAAGCAAGGTTAATATGATGCCTTTTCTCCTCAAGCAGAAGTCATTAAAATGATGTTTATATAACCATTTCTTGCACGGTACAACTTTATAAGTGAAAAAAGAAGAAACATCTTTACCTAAGGTATTGTGAAATCTTGTGGCAGAGACTATTACTGGTTGCCAAATATTCTTGTGCTCCCTTCCATGTATTCCCCAATCTTTCTTGCTGTTAACTGAGTGGCCATGTGAACAGTTCTGGCCAATAGACTGAACTTAGTATAAGTAATATGTGTCACTTCCAGGCCGAGACAATTATGAATAAGTACGCATCCTCCATATCCCTCTTGACTTATTGTGGTGTCCTTGGAGGCCAGATGTTCCAGAAGGCATAGGCACTAGATGGAAGAGGACAATTTATGCCTCGGAACTCACATGAGCAAAAATATTTCTTTATGGTATTGAACTACAAGATATCAGTATTTATTTGTTACAGCAGCACAGCTCAGCCTGTCCTGATTAATACAAATCCTTCTGACTTTAATTGAGATAATGAAAGTGACCATGTCTGTCTTGCTCATTCTATGTCTGAATATAGGACTTTCCACATAATATATGCTCAATAAAATTTGATGAATAAATCACAGATTGAGTTTGGCCTCTGTATACTATTTGATAATCCACTTATGAACTGTTTTTAGACACCAGAGGTTGATCAATCTTCCTGAAATATTATTTCATCAGATCATTCTTCAGATTAAGATTTTGCTCTATATTTAATCTATTTCGAACTCCTTCCTCTGACATTTAAGGTCCTCACAGTCTTACCTAAATTCCTATGATTTTACTACTTTATCTCTCTAACCTAATCTAATCTGTCACTATGCACTGGCATGTGCCCCCCCCAGTCATTTTTTTCACTATTCCAAGAGCGAACATTGTGCTATTGAGTCAATAATTTCACATTTCTGAGTCTCCACTCTAATTCTGTAAAATTGTTATCTGTAGCAAATAACAGAATGCATACAATTTTAAATTATGAAAGGTTATGAAATATGCAAATCCAAACTTATTGTATTTCTTTTGGCTGGTATGTATTAACTAAATTGATAGATAAGAAGAGTGATATTACAGAAGGTATCACTATTTCAGTAACACATTTGTCAAACTATCCCATGATAATCCTGTACTTAAAATTGCTGTCTAGGGAGCACTGGTAAAAGCAGCCAGGGAGAGACTGTTGTTTACTTATTTCACATTAATTCCTTTTTTTTTCCTTAACACTGCCTCCAATTTATTTAGATTATTTCCTTCTCCTTGGAACCATATTCACCCAGGGTGGATCCTTCATGATGGCCCTGTTTTCATTGCCAGTGATTATCTTAGCCATTGGCTATATGCACTTCCGGTTGATAAGACGTGCAAAATTGTACAGGAGGACTTTTAAGAAGGATTTCCTTGCTTTTAAAAAGAAACACTCAAGAAAATATAATAATTTCTTCTTCTGGACAATATCATATCTTGAAATGTTGCAGCCAGCTTGTCAACATGAAGGCTTGTCTAGCCTGAGGTCAGAGCTGACAGGCTGAAATTAGAATGGTGGAGCAGAAACATGGAAAGAACATAGATCCTTGACGATGTCATGAGTCACTGATTAACCAGCCCTGGAGCTCTTTTTGTCCTGATTTCTAGTTATGTGAAATAATACATATTCTTATCCTTTGATCCAACTGAGTCCAAGTTTTCTGTTACACATAACTGAAAGCAGTGAGACCCACTCACACCTGTTACATTAGTCTGCTAGGGCAACTATAACAAAATACCACAGACTGGGTGTCTTTAACAATAGAAATTTATTTCCCACAATTCTCACAGACTGAAAGTCCCAGATCAAGGTGTCAGCAGGTTTGGTTTCTCCTAGAGTCTCTCTCCTTGCCTTGCAGATGGACACCTTTTTATTGTGTCCCCACATGGTCTTTTCTTGGTATGTGCACATTCCCCTAGTGTCACTTCCTCCTCTTATAAGGACACCAGATTGAATTAGGGCTCACCATAAGGGCCTCATTTTAATTTAATCACCTCTTTAATGTCCCTATCTCCAAATACAGTCACATTCTGAGATCCTGGGGTTAGAGCTTCAACACAGGAATTTTGAAGGAGACACAGTACATCCCATAATATTTGCTCAAGCCGAAAATGGAGTTTGTTTTAAAACTTAAAAAAAAAAAAAACTAACAGAATCAAAGTGCAGGTTATAAAGAGAAAGAAAGACATATATCCACAGGGTGCTATAATTTATATAAGGGCTCAGTTTTAAACTTCATTCTATCACTTTGCAAGTGAATACTAAAATCCAAACTTGGAAGTTAATATTTATTTGAACTAATTTTCATCTTCACCCTGTGGATATGTGTCTCTCTTTCCTCATGAGAACTGGAAAGACAATAGGTAGCTATTCTCTTCATCTTTTTTCCTCTTTTTGGTTTTATATTTATATTTCTCTTGGCATTTATGTTTTGATGTTTTATTTCTTGCCAGACATCAGTCCCCAACCTTCTGCTTATATAAGACCCATCATGAATGCCCTATGTTGGTGGCCTCAGCCCCTAAGTCATATGACTCATGCTTCGCTCCTACAGCTAACAGATTCAGGCTCTATGCCTCTTTGCCAAATTCTTGAGATAGAGAATCTTATTGGCTCAGTTTGTATCAAGTGTTCACCACTGATCCAATCTACTGTGGCCAGGGGGATGGGTCAGGAGGTACATAAGAGCTGGCTATCAGTGTCAATGGCTAAGTTAGTTCACCAAGAAGATTTGAATGGAAATGAACTATTTGGCAGCTCTAGTGGATGGGGGAATATGAGTAAGATTATTCTGTAGTCAAGTGGATTTGAAGCAGATTGAACCATTATACATAACAGCATGGATTTATAATCGACAACCCAGAGAGAAGTCTTTAGTAAAGTCTCACTTTATGCTGCCCTTGATTCTGACTTTAAAAAATGTTCTTAAATATTTTACTAAATAACTTAGATTGAGACATAGAAAATATACTTATGAAATTCTTAGTTGACCAGATGATTAAAGCATTCATTAAGATAACTGAAGACAAAATTCAGACTCAAAATCATCTTAAAGGGATAGAAACTTGGGTAGAACCAATAAGATGAAAATTAGCTCAAATAAATATTAACTTCCAAGTTTGGATTTTAGTAATCACTTGCAAAATGACAGAATGGAGTTAAAACTGAGCCTTTATATAAATTATAGCACCCTGTGGATATGTGTCTCTCTTTCGAAGAAGGAAGTTCTTTCTAATTAGTAACATGCTAAAGTTAGTTTTGCTAAATAAATGTTTTCCTACAGTTGGATATAATTTTAGTTTCCCTTTTATTTGCAGATCAAGTAAATTAAAAGATCCAGTAAATAATTTTAAGTCTCTTCAGGTGACTCAACAGCTTTGAAAATATCTGAATTAATGAGGCTGCTCCAGAATATAACTTAGTGAGGGAAGCTACTACAGCAAACAGCATGAGTCTAACCATGATACAGGGTCTTTCCCTGTATAGTTGGCTATTCTGTCAGCTTGGCATTTCCAAATTAGGAAACAGAGATAAGGACAAGATTACTTTCCAGCTGTTTTGTTATGCCATTTTTATTTCTTTAATTTTTTGGAAATGACCTTATGATTTTCCTCCTATATATGAAATATATTCTTATTGAAAACTGAAATCCAAACAATATATGAAAAATGTGTAGTATAGAAAATGAAACACTGCATAATGGGTAACCAATGTAAGTGATTCCTCTTTCAGATTATGTTCCTTTGTGTATTCTGACAAATTATTGCTATTTTGACTTCAATTAATTGAGATCACACTATACATATTTCTTTGTAACTTGTTTCTCCCATGTAACAGGCTATAATGGTAGACTTGTTTGTTGCAGATCAATCTATCAGCCAACGACAACTAGAAAAACCAGACAAAATATTCGATTGATTTGGTTTGAAGTCATCAGAGAGCTACCAAGGCAGCAAGGACTTGAGGGGCTAACTAAGATTCTGCAGAAAAGGCAAGTACAAAGAAGTGAACTTGACATTCAGTCTGCCTTTCTCCTCAAGGCCTGTATCTGATTCACAAGTAGTGACTGAGAGTCGGGAAGCTTAGCAATGCTTCTGGCAGTCTTACCATAATGAAGGGGAAAATGGAAATTCAGAAGCCAACAAGGAAAAGGGGTCATGATAAGCATCCCAAGTTTTTAGCTGACATCCACAAAGGGCTATATCCTACAAGTAGGGGTGATCCAGAAATGCACCAGCCTCCACAAAGAATGAAGTCCAGCTTTGAAAAAACTTAATCCCTGACTGGATTAGGTGATCTGTCTTTACTCTATTTGCTAAAAGTAGAAGCAACTCTTCATAAGAGGATAAAATTACCCAGATTCCCAAATTATCTTAATTTCTTATAAACATCTGGCACCTACTTTCAAACTATCAGTCATTTCAAAAGATAAGATCATATGACTGAAGAAATAGATGATAGGGCCATACCTAAAGGGTATCTAGATATTGGAGTTATTAGACATGAACTTTAAAATAACCATGATTACATAGTCTTTCTCTACTGTATTAGAGAATCTATTACTCAAAAGAGATACTTTGTACTTGGGCTTAGCACATGAGCTTTGTACATAATAGTCCCTTAACAAATATTTAGTGATATTAACTGATAAATTAATCCAAAATAATGGTACAGTGTACTTGCATTTAATCCTAAATAATGTATGTGCAATTTAACTGGGATTTCGGAAGACCTTACCTTAACCCAAGGTACCCAAGATGATTTAGTGGAGCCCACAGACACTAAATTACATGGAGAAAGTCATTCTCTTTTCTACTCCCTTTTAGTCCTTATTATGTCATAGAGAAGATCTCAGCTTGGTGTTAACATGTCTTTCACTTTACCTAACACTATTTGATTTTATTTTTTAACAAAGAAAGACATGGCAGACAGTATCTTGATATCTCTACTCCAGGATTCTTAAGGAAGATGCTAGGAGCACCTGTGGAAATCTGGTGAAGCCTATAGATACTGTATCAAAAAAAGTTTGTAAATACACATAACAAAATACCTAGAACTACAAAGGAAAGAATATGTTGAAATAGTGTCCTATCCACTGTCCCCTTGACACTAAGGTATGTGGTCATTGTACTTATTTTCATGGTTACTTTCTATTTATGAAAAATGATATGATTTCCATTCATGGTCATGAATGTACTTTTTTTTTTTTTTTTTTTTGAGTTGAGTTGAGGTTTCACCATGTCATCCAGGCTGGAGTGATCATGGCTTACCATAGTCTGGCCATAGGCTCAGGTGATCCTTCAACTTTAGCATCCTGAGTAGCAAGAATATAAGAACTACAAGCACACACCACCAAGCCCAGCTAATGTATTGAATTTTGTAGAGCTAAGGTCTCACTATGTTGCCTGGGCTAGTCTCAAACTTCTGGGCTCAATCCTCTTGCCTCCACCTCCCAAAGTTCTGGGACTTCAGGCATGAGCCACCACACCTGGCCACAATCTGCATTTTAAATAAATTTGCATAAACTTAAAAGGAGAGATGAATTATTAAGTAAGAGTAGGAGTCATGACAAAACTTAAAGTAGTGTGCCATGACTGAGTGAAGAATGCTGACTTAACCCGAAGAGGTGACTATGATGGCGAGAAGCATCAAGCACCCTTTCAGGTTGGTGACTGTACTAAACCAGACCTGGAACAAACCTCACTTGTCCATTGGCCAACGTTCACTTATTGAGCAGCTCCACCAAGTACCAGACACTTTTCCAGGTGTGGTGATAGGGTATTGAACAAGACAAACAATTTATTCTTTTAAAAAAATGTGGGACACAATTCAGGATTAGGTAGATAAGTGGTCATTGTATTTCTCAAAAGAAGACATACGATCAGCCAATAGATACATGAAAAAATGCTCAACCTCACTAATCATCAAAGAAATGAAAATTAAAACCACACTGAGATACCACCTAACTGCAGTCAGGATGACCATCATCAATAACTCAAAAAGCAACAGATGCTGGAGAGGACGCAGGCAAAAGGGAACAGACACTTCTACACTGTTGGTGGAAGTGCAAACGAGTACAACCTCTGTGCAAAACAGTGTGGCTGTTCCTAAAAGACAAACAACAATTTATTCTTAAGGCGTTTATATTCCAGAGGTAAGATACAGAAAACAAGCAGGCAAAAACACTCAATAGTAAGTTAACTTCAAATACTGATGTTTGCCCTGAAGGATGACTAAAGAGAGGGGGACTTGGGGTACGAGTGGAAGACTGAGTAGGATGGAACATGCTTGGTCCCAGGCTGGGTTAGAAAAAAACCAGGCTCCCACTCTGACAGTGCCCAGAAAAATGCAGAGACAAGCCGGGATTTCTGGATCATTACCGTGAGGAGAGGAATAAATGTGTGTTCTCTCTCAGTTGCTCCTCTTGACACCTGGGTAAATGGCTGTTTACACAGGGAGATCACCCAGCCGCTCCCTCAAAGGTAAACAGCTGCTTCCTGCCTCCCTGCAAGCACAGATTGGGGCCCTGAAACAGTGTGTACCCAGGAGAAAGAGGAGGTATTCTCCATTCAAGCTTTCATTCATTCGTTCAAGCAATATTTATTGAGTGCCTCCTAAATGCAGGCATCGAGATAGGAACTGGGGACACAGTAAGCAACAAGAAAGAAGTCACTCCTACTGGATCTTTCTCTCTATGTCACTTAGAATACAGGGTTGCCAGAGCTAGAAGTGTCTCAGAGTCCCCAGGCCACCCCTCTCACAGTACAGATGGAAATATCAAAATCCAAAGAGGTAAAGTATCCAAGATCCGGAGCTAGGTCATTGTAGATTTCAAGAAAGTCAGTTCTCAAACTCCTTTGTCAGCTGCTTTCATTGCTTACTGCTTCTGAGGTTGTCGGTCTTCAACAGTATTTAAATTGGCCCTTCTTGGTGTATTCTCTATTACCAAACTATTATGACTCACAGAAGGAGGAGCCAGAGGTCTTTCCTACAAAAACCCTGAAATGTAACCCAATTCTAAGTTTATTACTTAGAAATTATTTATTTAGTTTTTAATTTTTTTAATTTATTGTAGAGATGGGATCTTACTTTGTTTTCCAGGCTGGTCTTGAACTTTTGGCTTCAAACAATTCTCCCGTCTTGGCCTCCCAAAGTACTGGAATTATAGATGTGAACCACCACAGCTGACCTCTAAGTCCTTAAATTATTACATGCTGTAATCCCAGCACTTTGGGAGGTCGAGGTAAGAGGATTGCCTGAGCCCACAGGTTCGAGAACAGCCTGGGCAACTTGGCAAGATCTCATCTCTACAATAAATAAAAAAAATTAGCCGGACATGGTAGCACATGCCTATGGTTCCAGCTGCTTGGAAGGCTGAGGTGGAAGGATTGCCCGGGCCCAGCAGGTTGAGGCTGGGTGGCTGTGAGCATGCCACTGCACTCCAGCCTGGGCAACAGAGTTAGACTCCAACTCAAAAAAAAAAAAATTATTACATGGACTACTGGGACTTACTGAATTTATCTTACATTTATTTGCCTTGTTTTCCAGGGGACACTCCCCAATTTCAGTTTCCCATGTTGTAAAATAACTATAAAGCCTGTAATTAGTATAAACATACATTGCATTGAACCGTGCCTTCCATTTTTATGGTGCATTGTATTTTCGATTGTTTTATTCATTGTTAAATCAGCAAGTGTTCATGAGCATCCACTATGGCACTCGCAGTATGAGAGCTCTGTCCTGGGGTTTAATGGCTGGTCAAAGATACATATATCCTCTATCTGGTCTCTGTCCTCATAGACTAATCTGAGAGGTAAGCAATTGTCAAATAAGTGCACATATGTGATTATGTATATGTGTATAAAACTAAATGATTTATGACTTTTTTAAATGAAAAAACTAAACCAAAAAAAAAAAGGAGGTTTGCATTGAGGAATTAGAGAAAGGAATAAAAACTAGTCAGTTAAAAAATTGCACATGTAAATTTACCACCATAAAAGATGCTTGTCAGGTCCCTTCCCACTGTGGGAGCTTTTCTGTCCTCTCAATAAATCCTTTTTTTAAAAAAAAAGAAGATGCTTGTGTTACTTCAAGTCCTCCAGGGAGCCCACTAAGACAGGATGAAACATGCAAGAGACTTATGGGGAAGATGCCTGTGAGTTGAGTGCTGGAGAAGGCCAGGAAAGCCATCAGAGAGGGAAGCAGTTCTGTGAAGAAGAGAGAGAGAAAAGGACAGATGGGTAGTCTTACATGGCTGAGTAGTTCTAAGGCAGTTCTGGCAAGGCCAAAATTGCCCATCAGAACTCACTTTCTCAAAGATTGTCCTGATTTAGTAATTCCTGTTGTGTTCAGTCATGTGCTGGGAGCAGCCCTTGAGAAGTGTGTCCTTAGTGGAGATGTGGTGATGGATTCAAAGTATGGCAGCTGTCAATAATGCTGCCCTCAGTAAGAGAGCTAAGAAGTACATGTTCATGGCTACCATAGTGCTACAAAGACCAAAACATAGTAATGACACCAGATAAATTAGAGGAGCTTGATCTGGTCAAGGACCGTGGAAGTACTCAGAAAGCAATCACTGTGTTACATTAATGAGGGGAAATTGCAATACTCCAAAAAGAGGGGGCAGCAAGCACAAAGGCCCTGCAGCAGAAGGCAGCATGGGATGTTCAACGAGGTCAATGTAGCTTAGTGGAGAGAATGTAGGAAAGAGTGGAATATGAGGCTGAGAAGTGGGAATTACCAGGGAGTCCTACAAGGCCTTTAAGCAGAGGGCATTGTTTTAAACACACATCTAAAACTTATCATGATAGACATAGGACAGAGGGTGGAGTACTATGTGTGTGCCTGGATTTTCAGATGGCTTAACCGTAACAAGACTGGTAGGAATGAAGGAGTGGAGGCTGGAGCCTTGATGTCATACACTTTTGTTAGAATTAGAACAGAGGTCACAAACTGGTGGCCCCATGCCAAATGTAACTTAAAGAAATGTTTATCCCAGGCAGTAGTTTAAAAAATTTAATTTTTTATTCACATTTAACAACCGGGCAATTCTACATAAAAAAATCTGAATTACTAGTTTCTTTTAAAAAATAGGATCTGGCAACAATAGGCTCATATTCCTGCCTGAAGGCAATTAGCTAGAAAAGAGTAGGGACTGCTTCCTTTAGAAATGGTATAAATAACATGGGAATTTGATTGATAAATATTTACTGAATGAATAAGTGAATGAAAAGCCAGGGACCCATAGGTCAGCATAGACTGTGGTAAAGGAACCCCTCTTGGCCTGAAAGAGGAGATTTAGATAAAGTCCAGGTTATGTTGGTAAATGTTTAACAACCAACTCTTTAGGGGATTAAAAAAAAAGTCTGGATTTGTAGTGTTTGCTGATTATTGTGATGTAAATACTCTCACTGTGATCAATTTCAAGCTACCAACATGCTGTCACTGAACTTGAGTTTGAAAGAGATGAGCAAGCATAAACAGTTCTTGCAAGATGGTCCAAGCTGGTCCCAGCACATCATTGTCATAGGCGAAGCTAGAATTACTAAATTGCAAGAGTAATGAATGACCTTCTGAAACAGTGTCTGAGACATAGTAAGTGCTCAATAAATGTCTGTCTATCCCGGAACTGGAGAGACAAAAGCCCACAGATGAGAAATCAGTGTGAAGCAGGAGAGAGTAGGAAGGGCAACAAAGAATTGGGGATGCTGATTCCGGGACTGTAAGTCAGGGAAATGTTCTTTTGACCATTAACCTTTCAGTCAAGTGAAGGAGAAGGTGATTTTCAGCCATCATCTAAAAGTGTAACTATCTTTTCAAACAAAATACCACAAACAAATCTGATAAAAGGGAATGTACTTCTCTGTTGGTAGCCCTGATCACATAACTAGTTTAGTAGTCCCTGAAGCCCCTTGGAGTAATCTATTACATTAGTGACCTTCCAATGAACTGCATTTTCCTTTATCCACACCCTTGTGAAGTTCCTTCCCCTTGAATATGGACTGAGCCTATGGCCTGATTTAACCAATAAACAGCAGAAGTAAGGAAAGGCAGGTTTTTGGCCTAAGCTCAAAGAAGACCCAATGGTTTCCAGAACCCTGAGCTACTATGTTAGAAGTCCTACTACCCTGCTGGAGAGGCCACGTAGAGAGGCCATGGAGAGCTCATGGAGAAAGTGAGAGACCCTGAGACTACACTGAGCAAGAAAGACAAAGGCCTAGCTATTCCAGTGTCCCAGCTGAACCCAGCCCCAAACAGACCTGCCAACTGAACACGTCCGTAGAGCAACCAGTGGCACGACCAGCAGAATCGCCCAACTGAGCTCAATTCAGATTGCAGAATGTGAGCAAATAAAGCAGGTGTTGTTTTAAGGTTTTAGATTATGTTAGGGATTAGAGTATGCCAAAGAAGTGAGATTACCTAAATAGCCATCAATACAAAATTGATCCACACAATGGAGCACTGCACAACTGTTAAGAGAAGGCAAATCTATGTTTACTGATATGACAAAATCACCAAGATTTAGTGTCTCATGAAAAAGAAACATTTAAAAGAGTCTCTAGGGGACAGTACAGGATTCTATCATTGACTAAAACAAGGGAAGGTAAACATGTGTACATGTGTGCATGTGTGTGTGCATGTGTGTGGATGAGTGACTGTCAATGCATACAATATTTCTGGAAATATACAGGGAAAACTAGTAACAGACCAGCAGACTTGAAGAAGAGAGAAACTTTGACTATATATCCTTTCACATATATATTTACTTTGTTTGCAGGTATTACTTAAATCATAGAAAGAACATTTTAACAAAAATGAAACAAGAAAGTTCTGCTAACTTAATGTTGCAGAACTAGCTACAACACTATAGTAATACACTAAACTTGATGATTTAGGTTTTCAGACTAAATTTTACTCAAATAGAATACAGATATATAATAAAGAATTAAAAACCCATCTGACTAACACATAACTCTTGTCAGGCATTCTATCAGAGAGAAAGATGTCAGTGAAGAGGGAGTTCTTTTGATGAAAAAGATCTCAAGTTCCCTAGTGCCTAAGGTTGGGTTCTCCAAGAAGCAGATCCAGAATTGAGAATTCTCATGAAAGACATGTATTTGGAAAGTCATCCAAGATGGACCAAAACAGAAGTGGGAAAGGAAGACAGAGAAGAAAAGGAAGTCGAAAGGAATGTCAGTGAGTTACCCTTCTGGACAACTGGGGCTCAGTCCCACTGGGGACCTCTGGGCAACAGTGTGGAGCATGCTTCCGAGTCTCACCCAAAGTGGGAAGAATCTGAGGAATTTATCCTCCACTCCCAAGGTGTCAGTCCTCCAGCTTTTTCAATTTACCTCTCTTGCAGGCTGAGATTCCAGAGAAAGTGCTGGTGGTAGGAAACTGTTAGAATATAGAGGAAGTGAATGCTGAGTAGACACAGGCATTGTTAGGGCATCTGCTCACCTAGAAAGCAAAGCCTGCTACAAAAGCTTATGTGCTCATGAGGCAGGGAAGGAGAGAAAGCCATACAGGGAAGAACATTACTTAATGACAAGTTGATTTCCTAGTGGGGCTAACATCTTCTAGGAGACCACAGAAAGCTACCTTGTCTCTACACCATGCCTCTGTGAGGAGGAAGAAAGAAGAATGTTCAAGCCACTTTGACTCCTCTGCACTTCTGAGTTGTACATCTGAAGGTGCCTAGTGGATATGCCTCATGGTGTCTTACACCTCAGTGGCAATAGGAAAGTTCTGGGGTAGGAGGTGAGTAGTGTATAATGCAGGAGTGAGGAAAGAGGTGCCTGATACCCCCAAGAGTCTGGGAGCTGCGGCCCCAGCAGCCTTTCTGTCTGTAATACCAGCAGAAGCCGGGCTCGGTGGCTCAGCCTGTAATCCCTCGCCTTGGGAGGCTGAGGTGAGTGGATTGCCTGAGCCCACGGGTTCGAGACCCGCCTGGGCAACTTGGTGAGACCTCATCTCTACAATAAATAAAAAAATTAGCCGGGTGTGGTAGCGCGTGCCTGTAGTTCCAGCTACTTGGAAGGCTGAGGCGGAAGGATCGCTGGAGCCCAGCAGGTCGAGGCTGCGGTGGCCGGGAGCGGCCACTGCACTCCAGTCTGGGCAACAAAGTGAGACTTCAACTCAAAAAAAAAAAAAAAAAATACCAGTAGAAGCTGTAGTAACCAAATTTCACAACCATGGGAAGAGAACATGCCAATGTCAGGGCCCTCCAATTGAAAGCCAGGCCAGGATCTGGGGAGGTGCATAAACACAACTTGGTCCATGAGGAAAGGAGGGAGATTGCAAGTCCAAGTGGAGTGCCCTGATAATTCACATCATCTTAGGTACTTTGCACCAAATTATGCTTCATCAATGAGAAGTTTAATAAACATTTTTAAAGGTAGATTCTCAAGACTGGAGACATAATCTTAATATTGCCCTGACAACTATAAGGTAGAGACTCTTAAACAATGTTGGTAAGCAGACAAAAAAGAAAGAGGTCATGTGGTGGCTCACACCTATAATCCTAGCATGTTGGGAGGCCGAAACAAAGGATCACTTGAGGCCAGGAGTTTGAGAGCACCCTAGGCAACATAGTGAGATCTAATCTCCATAATAGGAAGAAGAAGGAGGAGGAGGAGAAAGGAGAATTATTAAGACCCAATATTAGTTCTCCAGGAGTAAATCATAGTGTACCAACCAATTTCCATGTTTAATAAAGTTACTTCACTGATAAACCTAATCAAAACAAGGCTTATGGCCATGTCACTGATAATATTCTTGTGGGCAGCACTCCAAACATAAGTAGAATGACTGCACAGTTCAAAAGGGATTTGTTGCTGATTTCAACCAACTGTATCCAGGTCTCTAGAGATATGCCACAAGGTGCTTGTCTTTATCCCAGTTAAGTTTAATATTCTGCCTTCGATGATTTGGAAGAAGACGTAGCAGGCATACTCACCAAACTGCTGGATGGCATATTAGGCATGGTCGGTGTGTTTGGTGGCAGATTCAGGATTCAAATTGTATTGACTGGCCAGGATGTTAGGTCAAAACCAACCACATACAATTTAAGAGTAATCGAATCTGTATTTAACATTGAAAAGTTAATTGTGTTGGTACCAAGTTGGGGAACTGGATTGAGAGCAATTGTGTTGAAAAAGACCTGGGGGGTTTAATTAACCCAAAGTTCAGTAGAATCCAACAACGAAGCAGTTTATTCTTTTTAAACAAATTTAGGCTGCAGTAATAAAAGTCTCATGCTCGGTTGAAGGGCAGTGATGATCTTAATAGAGTCTGTAAGAAACATACTACATCTGGAGTATTGTGTACTCAGTTCTGGGTGAAAGAGTGAGCAATTATATACAGGAGGGATTTGAATGCATGTCATACAAGGACTGGTTATCAGCACTGGGGATAAATGAGAACAAAATGATAATATTTTACAGGAATAATAGTGACCTCCATCTATTTGACGAGCATTCCTGTGTAAAAGGGAGTAAACCTATTCTTTGTGCTCTATGCTTTAGTCAGCTATTGTCACATTAATACTGTGTTGGCTTGTAACAGCATGTGTTTACCTCGTATGCATCTGCAGGTAAGCTGGAGTTTGTCTGATCTCATGTAGGCTTGGCTGGGCTTGGCTCCAGGCCATAATTTGGGTTTAAGTTTCCTCCATATGTTTCTTTTTTCTTTGGGAATCAGTAGGTGATCTTGGGGATGTTTTTTTATGGTGGTGGAAGAAGCACAAGACTCTTAAAAGCCTCTGCTGGTATCATATCTTCCAAAACCCATTGCCCTTATCAAGCCATCCAAAAGTTAAAGGGGGGAGAAACATTCTTCATCCACTTTGAGGCCATTAGAAGGGAATTTCATGTATTCCTATTACAGATTAGTGAAACCAATAATTCAATTTATTCCACTCCAGGTTATTAGGACAAAACTAGGGTCAGTGGTCTAAAGTAATAGGAAGATAGATTTTGGTATAATGTAATAAAAGCCAGAATGATCATTGGAACTGTTCAAAGATGGGTGCAAACTAATAAAGTCCTTGTCCCAGAAGGTCTTAGAGAGAGTCCAATGGCTCATTTCCCAAGAGCATCCGAGAGGGAATTCCAGGATCATTTGGGAAGTTAGACACCGAACCACTAAGTATCTTTCCTCCTCTAATATCCCACCATTCCAGGATTCTGTTCTAACCCACTCTTCTCTCCTGACTCTGACATCTTAAGGCTTTCTTTCTCTGTGCCTTCCCTTGGAGGTTCTAATTATATATGGCTTCTTTGTGTCCCTGAGAGTTTCCATGAGTATTTATTGTTTTCCCAACTGCTCTGGAAGCATTTCAGTTGTACAGACTGGGTTTTAAACTTTTCTTTCATCGCTCAGTGTCAGCACCAAGTTCTTAGTATGGCATTAAACCATTAACTCATCCCCAGTCCAACCCTGAATCATCTTTCTAGCCTCCTCTCCTACCTTTCCCACCCTTCAGTCCAGTCAAGCTGAGCGACGTGCCCTTCCCCACACATAACCTTTGGTTTTCAGGGCTTTGACCACTCATACACTATTCTCTTTATCCTCAGCCATCCCACTCAGTGCAAACAAAATTCTACCTTCTTCAAAATGTTTTTACTGATACTCCAACCAGAAGGAAGTCCCTCTTTCTCTTCTGCATCGTCTTAACATTTATGATATCTAGGATTTTTATGGTGTAGAAAAGTGATTCTCAACCCTAACCCTATTAGAATGATTGAGAATACTTAAAACATACTTGTCTAGGTCCCATCCCAGAATAGTCTCATGTTGTTAGCCTGGTAACAGAAACTCCAAGTAATAGTGGTTTAAGAAATAGAGATTAGGTTAAATCACATAGCAAGGTGTATTGAAGTAGGTGGTTCCAGGATTGGCATTTCAGTTTAATAATGTCACCAAGAATCTAGGCTATTTCTTTCTGAACTGTTACTCTCAACTCTCAATATCTTTCCTTGTGGCTGCTGTATCTCTAAGCGTCACATCCTCACACCAGCATATCAAGCAGGAAAGAAGCAAGTCTGGAAAAAGTGTTCTTCTCACATATCTCTTTTGCTGGAGAAAGAGATGCCAGAAGCTTCCTGAAGACATTTTCTTTCATTGGCTAGAATTGGACCACACAGCCATTCCTGACCAATGACTGGCAAAGGGGAATGGATTGTCAAGGTTGTTTTAGGCCCCTCATGGGCCATTGTTGGGGCTAGACTGTCCTGAACAAAATCTAGGCTCTCAACTATAAGTAAGAAAGAAGAGGGAATGGCCATAACTTCCCTTATCTGGCAAATAAGAACAGCTTCTACAAGTAGGTGCCCCATGGAACTGTAAGCTTTCTGAGGGCAGAAACAGGTTTATGAATCTTCAGAGCAGCTTTATAGGCATTTCTGAATCACTGAAGCCTCTCTCTCCAACCATTGTCTTGAATGCTGTTTTTATCCGATTATAACACATGCAGTTTCTGTGCATCACTTGTCTATTGCGGATGTTTATTTCCCCAGAATCTCCAAATAGGTCATATTTTTACAGAAGACCATAGAGTCCTAATCATCTAAATATACGCTAATTATTTAGGTTCCTAGAAAAATGTGTATCTCTGAAGGAGGTGTGGATTAAGCTCAGCTAGTATGTAGAATTTTATCTTTTCCTTTAACATCTGTCACAAAGCAGAATAGGGAGTGAACGTATCAGACAAAAAAGGGATCAAACACCAGTTTCCACATTGACTGTCTATATGATCTTGGTCACATTATTTAACTTCTCTGAGCTTTGTTGCCTTGGTTTCTTCATGTGTAAAACATGAGTCTCCTCCCAGGGATGATGTGTGGATCAACAATGATAGCAACTACGATGATAATAGTTACTACTTTGTGAGTTCCCATTCCATAGCAGGCTCGATTCTAGGTGTTTTATATACATTATCTTTTTAAAATCTTCACAAAAATGCAATGAGGTATGGGTTTGCATTGCCTCTGAGGCATAGAGTAGTTAAGGGACTTGCCCAAAGTAACACAGCCAATGGGTGAGGGTTGAACCTGTGTGTTGACTCCAAAGCCAGCACTGGAGCATATCAGTTGCTCAACATTTCTTGATTATTTGAAGCTATTCCAAAATCATCAGAATGGTTCCTGTAGGCACTCCTTTCTTAATTACATAATGTATCATTCTCTTTCTCACTTTCCTCTGTTTGGTCCCCAGGTAAATTTTTCACCTTTAAAAAAAATACTCATACATTACAAATCCTTGATAATATAGAGTTATTTTGGACTGTCCTGCCTTGCCTGGGGAAGCAGAGGTGGGACCAGCAGAAAGAAGGACTGATGAACTCAAATAGCCCTTTTTTTTTCTTTTATTCTCTGTTTTCACTTCAGAATGCTGTGTCACTAGTGAATGCCCTCCTCATAATCTCTCCTTTCCTGGAGAATACCAGCCTGGCTTCTCTCTGCTTTAAAAATATCCACATGTCTTTGTGCCCCCGATCACTTTGACTGTATTGCCTTGGGCCTCACTAATGGCACGATATCCTTTTCATAATATGGTATCCCAAATAGCACTGTAGACTTTTGTACTTGGCCAGAATCACCACATTCATTGCTGATACCACATGCTGTCTATTGGATACCCTCATTTTCCCTTTTCAGGAAGAACTGATGTCAGCTTTCATTCTGCCTCTTATTAACCAGAAGCTTATTTTCCCTAAGTCTTATAGATGCTGTTTTCCAGCCTCTGTCAGTTTCCATTTCTGTGGGACATCATTTGACTGGGATGCTCCTGCCCGGGACTGGGACTTGGGTTAACCAAGGGTTGACATTCTTTCCAAAGTCTATTTTGCACATATTTCTGAAAACCTGCTGGTTTCCTGCCTGCCTTCTTTCTTCCATGAAGATTACAGTGAACACATCACTCTTCAGTGGTTGTGTGGTCTCACCTGTTTATCATAAATTAGTCATTCTTATTGTTAGTGTTGATTTGACCTGGATTTGTAGCAGCCAAACAGCATATATAATTAAATATATATACATATATTTATTTAATTTGTAAAATACACACACACACACACACACACACACACACACACACAATAAAAACCCTGATGTGAACTTTGCTTGAAATATGAGCATAGCAAAGAAACTTGAGAGAAGAACCTGAAAACAGATTAATTATGGTTCAATTGTATATGATAAGACCTATCATTGATTAAGCCCATAATAATGCCAGTAACTCTCCTAAACATGTTCTATACATTATATCATTTAATTTATTTATTGAGACTCAGAGGAATATATTATCTTCACAGATTTACAAAGACAATTAAGACTAAGAAGGGTTAAGTAATTTGACTAATTCCACGCAGCTAGTAAGTACCAGGGATGGGATTTGAACCCAGGCCTTGGCTGAGAACCAAGTTCATAAGCTTAGCTACTGTTATCCAGTTTCACTTGCTTTTTGTTCCATGCACCACCTCTCTGATATTTCCGTGTTTGCCTTATGGTTAATATTTACTCCTTCCTCCCTAGTACACCACATCAAGGGTGTGGCATGGGCTTTTCACTTCCTGAATGTTCGTTACTCGGTTTAAACCAGCTTTACTTCTTTCAAAGAGACTAAAAATGACAGCCCTACGCTCCTGGAGAATCAATAGGTGATTCCTGTGTGCCATTGTCTAATATGCAGGATTTTTTTGGTCTTTTCTTTTATATTGTTGAAGCTTCTTCAATAGAAAAATGATCCACACATTACCTAACCTTCAGACAATTCCAAAGGCTCTGAATGAAACCCCCAAGCACCTTGGAGAGGTCACTGTGGATAAATGGATTAAGGAAACACCCTGATTCACAGGATTTTTCCGGGTAGAATTCTGGAATTTTTTTTTTTGAGCAGAATCAATGGGGGTAGAGAGAATGTGGGCTTTGGAGTCAGACCTAGGCTTGTGGGATGACCTAAGGAAACATTCTGGGCATCTGTGGTCTACCTCAGCTGCCTCAGTGGTAAAATGGAGATAATATGCCATCCTATAAGTATTTCATAGATTTACAAGATTTTGTATATAAAATACCCAGCAGATATCTGGCAGATTGTAGGTATTCCCAAAACCAAAGCAACAATTCTTCTTAGAGACTTAGCTTGGCTCACGCTGAAATCTCAAGTGATTTGGGGTTCACTCTCAGCCTGTTTCAAAGCCACTCAGTGAAATTGGACTTGTTAGTTCCACCGTTGACTTTAGTATCATAACTTGGGGAACAGAACTCATCATTTCACTCTGCCTTGTATGGATTTTGATACAAATGACTGAGAAGTCCACAAGCATTTTGAAAATCTTAAATACTGTCAGATAATTTTTTTGTGCTCATAGTAAAAAGAAAGGAAGGCAAAAAGGAAGGGAGTAAAAGAGAAAATAATCCAAGATTGTTTTTACAAATTTGCAAAGTGAAAAAGATTGGTGTTTAGTACTCTTCAATCTGTCCTTTCCTTGTTCCTCTTTTCCCCTTAAGAAAAAGCAGGGAGAGTGTATTAGAATCCCACCAGATCCAGTCTTGAAAGAGGGAAGAGAGGGAAAAGAGGGAAGAGCGTTATCCCTCAAATCATGTCACAGGGAAAACTGCTTACTCTACTTCTGTATCAATGACCTCACTGTTTCAGTTTCCTCGTCTGTTGAAATGCACTTAGGAACAACTGTCCTGCACACCTAACAAAGTTGTAGGGAAGCTGAATGGATAAGCAATGAGGAAACATAAGGTGGTATTAAAATCGAGATGGAGAGGAGAAGGAGCCCCAGGCCAGAAATGAGCAAATCTGAGTTTGAAGTTGGGCTTGGACAATCAGCAGCTTTGTGACTTTGGGCAAGTCACTTCACCTCTCACACTGCAGCTTCTTCATCTTGCAATGAGGAAAGCAGAACCTCTGGGCTGGAGGATCCAGGGAGCTCCCATGTGAGATGGCGCCTTGAAACTACACGTACATGGCACATCGTTTCAACCATTGTTTGAGGTCAGACCCAGGTTTTAGTCTTTCTCATACAGTGAAAGCACTGACATGTAAATTCTCCATCCATATGCATTTTAAGAGCTTTTAATGTCCATCTGGGGTTATATCTTTCTCCAGCCTCTTATAAACCCCAGAGCAACATGAGTGCAGGAAAAACTGACTGTGCACCTTGGGTAGAAGGGGAAGCCAAACTCAGCACCAGAGGACAGGCACCAAGAAGGAGTACGAGTCTCGGGTGTGCAGATCTGATTTGTCAATAGAAGTAATCTTGAATTTTTTAAACATAAAGTCTACCATTTTAAAAATACAGTCTCAAAAATAAATGTAAACATTGCATTGGGCAAGTTCTATTGTGTTTTTGAAAGAGCTCAAAACCACAAACTGGTGCATCTGCCCCATATTGCAGATTGGAGGCTGAAATCCCAAGGACAGAAGAAGGTTGCTTGGTTGGTCAACAGTTGAAGCGCCGAACCAGAGCCATCTAGTCCACATGCACCCCTCATCATTCTTTGCTAGCTACAACCAAGTCTTCTGGTTTCCTGGGCAGTACTTGTTCCACACAATGGGCTTCCCTTTCTAGAAAGGAAATGGAAGGAGAGACAAAAGAAAAAAAGGGGAGAAGCTTGTGAAGAAAAGAGAAGAGAGAGAAAGATCCCTAACTGGTATCACCTCATGAATGCCCGGGATGCCTGTCAGAGGAACACAGGTAGGTATCCCCTCCTCCTGCCTACTGCAGGCCCTCCAGTAATACAGTGTGTCCTGGGTCTTGCCCTCATGCATGGAGTGGCTTCTGAAAGCCTGACAGGGTTGGCTCTGTTCCAGTTACCCTGCCTCTGTGTCAGGAGAAGGAGAAGTAGATTGTAAAACACTTTGGATATTATCAAAGATTATTTTTAAAAACAGCAACCACCTTACCTGATTGTGCCAGGTTCACAAGAGGAAATTGCGGGGGGGCAGGTATCTGTGATGTCCTTAATAACCCTCTTTTCTTAATTGACCCTTGGCCCATCTGCTGTCTCTGGGGTGAGTCAGGGAATACAACTTTCTTGATTTCCTTCCTCACTTGCCTGCTGCCCACTGCAGAGGCCCAGGCAGAAAATGAAGCAACTTGAAGTCATGGTGCTGGTGTCTGGTGTCAGGGAAATGTCAGGGTTTGGACAGAGCCACTCACAAGCTTTGTAGTTTAATATCTCTGAAACTCACTGGCCTTAGCTCTAAAATGGGGATAACAGCATCAATGAGAAAATTAAAACAGAATAAGGAATGTAAAGCACTTATCCCAAGATAAGGCCCATGATAAGTGTTCAACAAAGGACAGCTTCAGTGGGGATAGTGGTGGTCTCTAGGGCTCCCAACTCAATTCTAACCAGAAAGCCATGAGAGATAGTCCAGTACTGTGCACCAGGGATAGGCTCTAAGCTGTCTGAGCTTGACTATCCTGACTCTAACACTTCTGCAGTTCCTTAACTCTGTGCTTCTTTCCTCATCTGTAAAATGGAGCTTATTAATAGTATCTACCTCATGGGGCTGTTGTGAAAACTGATGCATTCAGAGCCTGCTCTGCCTGGGTGTTCAACAGGGAAGTTATCCTGAAGGATGAACACCTCTCAGGAGCAACCCTCAACCAATGATTGATGGGAGCTGAGGTATAAATATCCCAGCTCCTCATACCTCCATGAGGTAACTTTGGGGTGTGTGTTCTATACTGGGTCTTAGAGTTCCCTAGCAGGATTGAGCCCCAGTCACCCACTAACTTGATAACACATTATTTACTGGCTGTCTTCCTGCCTTGTCCCAATCCTTTATTTTCTTCCTGATGTTTACTAGGATCATCTCCAAATAAGTTACTTGCACTTGCATCCATGTCTTAGGGTCTGTTTTGGAAGGAGCCAAATTATGACAGATACAAACTGGTTTTCAGGCTGAATATTCCAAAGTGCTATGATGTCTGAACAGACCCCAAGTGCCAGGAATCCATGGTGGTGACCACTGGAACCCTGGTTTTCCTCAGTGGGAAATTACTGTATGTCTGAATACCTGATACCTGTGCTCCACTAATCTGCCCTCAAGTCCTTGTTTGGAAGCAGCCTTCCTTAGCAATGTCCCTGGAGGTAGTGAGCCATGGGTGGGCTGATGCAAGAAGCTGGAATTGTGTCTCTAGGTTGCGACCACATCCCAGCTGTGGGCTTCTCAATGTAAAAGCAACATCTGTGAACAAGAGGAAGCGCACTCCACTCGGGCAAATTCAAGTTTTATTTCCTTCCTTTTTTTTTTTAACAAAGGGTAAAAATGTAAAAACACTTAACTCTCTGGGCCCTATTTCTATAAATAATAATAGCAATAACAACAACAACAATAATAATAATAGTAATTAGAACAGTAGACCCAGCAGAAAGAAATCTATCTCACAATGATGACGAGAGAGAGTAAAACACACTCTCCCCCAAACAAATAAGGAATCAATGAGCTAAAACAGTAAGATTTAGAAGTGCTACTTCTGACCTGGGTAATTGGTGTAGGAATAAGTTCTAGCCTAATTTTCTATGGAAAATAAAAACATAGAAAGAAAAAAAAAAAAAAAGAAAGACATTTAGAGCCAGCTATGACACCCAAGTGTTCACTGGAAAAAATTAATATGTTACAGAGACAAATCTGCCTTCTCCAAAATGTTGCCCCTTTAAAAAAAAATGCTTCTTGTTGCAGCATTTTTTTCTCCACACTGACAGACAGTTTGAAAATATAACAGCAGACTAGAGTGTGGGTAAGCAGACTAGAGTGTGGGTACCCAGGACTTAGAAAGAGCAAGGAGATTAAAGAATAGGCTTTTCTTCAAAGAAATTAGATTTTTGCAACAAATCCAGGGCCCACACAGTTTAGTGGAGAACAAAGAATGTTCAGATCACCCCCCTTCAACTCTTCCAAAACAAACACAGTCATTTCCAGCCACTCACAGGTGTTTTTCTTCCCTAAACAAACATAGAAACAAATATTTACAGAGTTATGAAAATTCAACAGACGTCCCCTGGGCACAAGGTTTCCTTACCTGTGCCCAAGATCTCTGGCCTGGGATTATTAAACAGAATGTCACACCTAGTTTCCATTGTGGGACAGGAATCCCTTGCCTGAGCCAGAGAAAATGAGTTCCCAGAACATATTTATAAGGATAAAGGCCACATCTTTTCAAAAAAGTGTTTGCAGCTCCAAGGAATAATGGACTTTAGACAAAGGAAACGTAGGTGTCTTTTTCCTTATCTGCTGAAATTTGCAGAAATGCCCTCCAAGAGCACATGACCACCTTGTGAATTAATCCATTGTGTATACCAACAACACAGAGTGAGGTGCTGACTGCCATGCTGTCCACCTTGAATAATTTCTCATTCAGCTGTTTGCAGGAATGGCTCTCATTTGCCTTTCCCGAATGTCCCAGATGGGAACAGGTCTCAAAATTAGGAAATGCAGTTGCAAGTGGTTGCTGTCAACGCTGCTTATTTTATCCTTTTTCTTTCTTCAATGGAACTAGAGGATCAAGCAAGAAAATAAAGTGACTGTAGTTATGAAATAAGGGAAGGTGAGACGGGGGAAAAATGGGAGAGAAAGGAAGGAAGGAGGGAGGAGTGGGGTGGGGGAACTGAAGGAAGGGAGTGAGGAAGAAAGAATCAGAGAGGAAAGGACGAAAAAGAGAAGGAAAGAAGTAAGGCGAGAAGGAGAGAGAGAGAGGGAAAAGAATGGGAGAGACAGAGAGACCTGCCGTTGTCAGACCCCGGCTGGTTTACACTGAGGAGCCAGATAGCCTCTCAGTGAAAAGCTGAGATTAAGCTCACAACATAATTTCCATTATGTTAATGTTGCTTTAAAATATATTGCACAGAGTGCTGCAACAATCAAATTATCAATTATAATGTCTACTCAGAGTAGAAAAGTGTTGCAAACAGAGGGCTGATTACTGCTTCAGTACATCCAATCTGCATACTCATTGTTCAGTACAGGGAAAACAAATTATCTTGTGTTGGCCCCAGTTCAAATTTAATTAAATGAGTGCAAAGCAATTATAATAAAGTACAATAGTGTAGTAATGAAAGGAAAATAACTCATTAACCTATTAATCTTTATTTATGTTCCTCTCAAATAACTATGTAATTTCTTTATCACCGCATCCCATAAGAAAAAGTAGGGTCTCACTGCTCATGGCCTGGTTTAACAGGTTCCATTTGGTTAAGATGCCTTTGCGGCCACTATTTATACCAACCTTCTTCAGCTTCAGGTCCAGCCTCCCAACTCTCCTTCATGCTCCCTGACCACACGTACATGGTCTAGATTTATGTTTCTTTCCCACATTTCCCTGACACGTGTCAGTTTACAAGGTAAATCTCTCTGGAAGCGAGATGTGCTTACCACAGCATATGGGAGAGAGGCATCCTCCAACATCTGGTGCATAAGGCAATGCAAAGCAAGAGAAAGGACAGAGTCGTTTCCAGTTTAGAGAGAGCTAGTTCTTTAAATCCTGAATAGATATAACAATAGCTAACATTTTATAATGCTTTCCAGTTAATAAAATTTTTCACATGTATGATCTCATTTAAGCCTCACGACAACACTGCGTTGTTGCCTGCTTTACAGACAAGGAAACAGGGTTTTGCAGTAAAGAAGTGTTTTGTTCAAGCCTTGCCATTCACAAGTAGCAGATCCATGATTCTAATTCAGGTCTATAGCCCCTAAATTCTCAATGTATTCCGCTAGAACCTTAGTACTCAAAGTGTGGTCCAAGGACCAGCAGCATTGGCATCAACTGGAAGCTCATTAGAATCTTGGACACTGCAGAATCAGAATCTACATTTTACAAGATTCCCTTGTGATTTTGTTTCAGAAACATTGGCACTACTGGAAACTACACTGCCTTTCATGGAGAAATAGTGATTCAGACAAGTCTCCCAGGGAGATGACTTTCTGGCACTCTCATAGCAACTACTTGGCCAAGCATTTCCTTGCACCTTGCAGCACCTTGAGATAACCTTGAGATGACATCAGGTGATCAGAGTTGGCTCTGGCTTCCTTTGCATATCATCTGAGCACAAGGCTGGAGGTAGAGGATATAGTCAAAGCAGAAATGTTTTCTCTTTCTAGTTCCACATCTGACCCCAAATCTTCACCCTTTCCTTCAAGGAGAATTTGAAAAAGGAGAAAAAGGAGAGAGGAAAAACTGATGAACTGAGGAAGGAAATAAACATTTGTTAAGTTTCATTCTGTTCTTAGAGATTTTTCATGTAGTACTTCATTTAATCTTCACAACAAATATCTTTTTTAGACAAGGTGGCTGACAAGTTTTAGTGATGTGTCCAAAGTCACCCACACAGCTGGTAGGTAAAATGAATGAGATTTTGCTTGCCTTCAAAGTTTACGCTTTCACTGTATTATATTTCCTCTACAAAAAGAAAGAAAAAAGGAAAGAAAATAAAATGAGGTAAAAATGTGGTGTGGTTATCATTAGTGCTATCAACAAATATCTCAATTTCTCACTCTTTAAGGCATGTGGAGGAATACACTTCCTGCCCTTTTTAGAAGTATGTAGGGGCCATGTGGTTAGCTTTGGCCAATGAATCACCAGCAGAATTTTCTTGTTTTATTTTTAGATCCAATGTTTAATTACTTGTGGACACCCTACAGAGCTTTCCCTCTTCTCTCTGCCATTGCAATTGACAATATTCAAGATGGTGGCAGTGCCATCAGCTTGTGTCCCAGAATGAGTGAATGTGATGATCAGATACTCCCTGCTTACCTATGATGGACTCCTGAATACAATATGTGAGTTATTTTGAGCCACTGAAGTTTCAGGTTGCTTGCTACTGCAGCATAAATGAGCACATCCTGACTCTTACAGATGCTAATGTGGAAGAATAAGTAAAAGGGAAAATATTTAACACGATACACTGCTTTTTTTTTCACCTAAGATTTATGGCATTCTTATGAGAGAGGTAGGAAATGACTCTAATTCATTACATATTTATAAATTACTATTTAAAGATAGTTTAATAGAGGCATAGAAGTTTAAGTGTCCTGAGCCCAAGATCACAAAGTTTATAAATGGCAGGGTTAGGTTTGGGGCACAAGTCTTCTTAGACTGATTTTTTCTTTAACACAGAACACTTCCTCCAAGAAAGTACTAGAGCCCTGCTCCCTGCCCTTTAATCTAACTCAAAGCCCCAGATTGGTGCATTTAGCTCATGCTTTTCTTCCCCCACCACTCAGGAGGACTCCAAGTCATTGTGTAAAAATCAGGCCAAGAGAAAATAAGTACATGCAGTTACCAGCAGATGACTGATTGGGTCTTTGCTAGAGGTAGAAACCACCAAAGTCCAGAATGATAACATAACCATCACTGAAGTCAACTGCAAAGAACTCTACTGTCCAGTTTCAGTTTGTTTTTCTTATGATTGCTTTGAGCTGTTTGTAGGACAGAAAAGCAAAAGTCAGTGATTACGGAATTGATCTTTGTAATATGACCTTGAAAACATTGAATGATAACTTGCATACAGAAGAATCTCTCTTAAATAAACTCCATTTAACCAACACCAAACTAACCAGAACTCTTTCTTCTTCCTATAAAACACACTTCTAATGCCTCCAGTGGGTTAAAGCCTCATGGCCAGTAGTCTACCTCCCAGCATGTCTTTGGTCTCCCATCAGCTGAGTTTACTATGAGTTCAACAGTTTCATTCCCAAGCTTGTTTATTCCTATTGTATTTGGTATTGAAATTATGTACATTCACATAATGTGAGCAAGAAAGGAAACAGAGAGGTGTCTATGAAAACTAGATTGAATGCTTTGGAAAGATTTAATAAAAGGAAGTCACTAAAAAGTGTTGACAAATCTGTAAAAAACTGAGGAAATTGTGAAGATCTATATGGAAACTCTCCTCTGAATATTGTTTTAGTTTTAAAAGGTTTCACATTCTATTTTAAAGAAACTAAAATTCATAGATAATGCATTTTGAGTGTGATTTATGCAAGAAAGATAATCTAGAAGTTTTAGCAATGTAAGGTAATCACATTTTTTAAAAAGTCTAAGTTCTACATCAAATCACTGGTAAAATGATGTATATATTTTTTCTTAAAAGAAAATGACATATTTAAGGTATATATACCTTTTAATTATTCCTAATTTCATCCCCACCAGTTTGTCCCGTTTCTGATAAGAGGACTTTCACGTGACTTTTTTTTTTTTTTATTTTTTTGAGTAGAAGTCTCACTCTGTCACCCAGGCCGGAGTGCAGTGGCATGCTCATGGCCACTGCAGCCTCAAACTGCTGAGAGGAGATGATCCTTCCACCTCAGCCTTCCAAGTAGCTGGAACTACAGGCACACACCACCACACCCAACTAAATTTTTTATTTATGTAGAGATGAGGTCTCACCAAGTTGCCCAGGCTGGTCTCAAACCCCTGGACTCAGGCAATCCTCTCACCTCTGCTTCCCAAAGTGCTGGGATTATAGGCATAAGCCACTGCGTCCCGCAACTATTTTTTCTGTTTGTTATTTGCCCATTTCTCTTTCATTCCATAGAAATACTGTGCTGTTTTTAAGTGCAATGTCTTTCACGGATTCTTTATTCAACTAGCTTATCTAATAAATATTTCTTGAGCAATTACTACATGGCAAGCACTGGGCTAGGTGCTGGGCATAGGTCAATGAACTATAAAGACAGAAGTGGAGAAAACAGACTTTAAATAAGTAATCACAAAATTACTCTTCAATAATAATTGTGATATGTGTTATGGACAAGAGCAGGATCCACTCTATATAACTCAGACCTGCAATGGATTGCCTACTTTCGAATGGCAAAATAAGTGTTTGAATAACTTGGCCAGCAACATTCTCCCTTGGTTTCACTCTCTCTTTTCTTTTTTTTTGAGTCAGAGTCTCACTCTGTTGCCCAGGCTGGAGTGCAGTGTCACGACCATCGTTCATCACAGCCTCAACCTGCTGAATTCAGGTGATCCTTCTGCCTCAGCCTTCTAAGTAGCTGGAACCACATAGGCACACCATCGTGCCCAGCTAATTTTTTGATTTATTGTAGAGACAAGGTCTTGCCAAATTGTCCAAGCTGGTCTCAAACCCCTGGGCTTAGGCAATCCTCTTGCCTCTGCCTCCCAAAGTGCTGGGATTACAGAGGTGAGCCACTGCACCCTGCCAGGTTTCTATTCTTAATGCAATTACTTTGAGTTGAATGATTGCCATCATCCTTACCAGCCCCAGACTGTGATTCTGTAGTGGCTGGAACACCTTGGAACATAGAACAAGCTCTCTTGGTTTGCTCTAAGGATACTCTCTCCACCTTTATCCATCTTATTGTGTTTCCTAGGAGGCTGACCTTTATGAACCCTGTCAATTGGATCCCTCACCCTGTGCCTCCAGGTACATGAAACCAAACGCAGGTTTGAAAGGCAACTCTCCGTATCGGTAGAGTTGCCCCGTGTTGGCTGTACCTCCCTCTGCAAAGCCACAGCCCTTGCCAGGCAGCTTTCTCTTTATAGCTACTCTCCAAGTCAAGGAACAATGAACCAGGCCCAAACTAGGGGTGGCAAGTGAGGTACTTAGGAAGCAAAATGTGTGCAGACGTTTACCTTTAGGGTTGTGCAAGTGCAGGGCCTGAGAGTCAGTACTTTCTTAAGTTTTGCACCCTAGGCATCTCATTTACCTTATCCTTCTTCTGGCCCTAACGCAAGCTTCCTTTGTAAGGGAAAGTGCTATCCAGTAAATATTTTAGGCTTTGTAGTCTCTGACGCTTCTATATAGCTCTGTCTTTGAAATATGAAGGCAGTCATAGACAATATGTAAATAAATGGGCATGCCTGTGTTTCAATAAAACTTTATTTTCATAAACAGGTAGTGGGCCAGATTTGGCCTTTGTACCATAGTTTGCCAACTCCTGCTTTAAGTGAGACAGTTCCTCATGGCTGCTAACTTTAGTACGGCACTGTCCCTTGTGGTTTCCTTTAATCCTGCACACATCTTTGCAAAGAGTTCCTTTACTAAGCTCCCCTCGAATTATACAAATTGAGTGTGCCATCTGTTTCTTGCTAGGACCCTAATTGGTGCACTTGGCTTTGCATTTCTCCAACACAGGCTTTAATTGCAAAGAAACAACAACAACAACAACAAACAATAACAAAAATGGAGACTATAACCAATTACTGTATGGCAGGGTCGTGGTGGTTTTCATGTATTCATACATTCCCAAGTATGATAGAATATTTCACGGATTTGCAATAATCTCTTAAAGTTGATGGGAGCTGAAATAAATAAACCCTTTTTCTTGGGCCTGCAGTCTCAGTCCTGCTGCCCTACTTGTCCTCTTCTAATGGAATGGAGGTCCATTCTAATTAAACAAGAAAACACATCTTTTCACAAGGGGAGAACGGAGGGCATTGTACTCTGTGCCTCAAAGAAAGCATGCTTTAATAAGAATCCTTTTATAATCCCTGCTTTTATTTGTAGCTTCCCAAAGCTTTTGCTGGTAATAAAAGGATTGTAAAGTTGACAAATATAAGCAAGGACAAAGAAGTTTGGGGAGATAATGCTTTGGTGAATGGGCAAGTATTTGAAAGTGTATTGATCCCACAACACATAGAAGATGATCACAAAAAGCCAAAGCTGCTGTCAATCAAGGTGATATTTCTATCATTAAGTAAAAACCCCTCCAGGCAGGATATATTCCTCATATCATATAGAATTACGCTTTGTGTTGAGAAAAGTGATTCAGGCCAAAATGATTGGTATCTGGAGATCTGGATTCAAATCTGGATTCATAGCCCTTCTCCCAATCTACTGTATTATCACATGTAACCAGCAAGTGAAGCTGAAGCAATTTTGTTGTGTTCTGTTATGGGGATGTTATGGGTGACTGTTGTCATTCACCGCTATGACTAACACCAGTAGCATCCATTACTCCTTCTGTCAAAAACCACCAATTTTCACTTGAGGTTAGAGCCTTTATACTTCCAGAAGGACTCCTTTCCCAGAGCAAGCATGAACATGTGACCAGGCCTAGACCAAGTAATGTACTGCATCCCTGTGGCCACAGAGATTGATTTAATTATAGGCAAATGACCCAGTTAGAGCCAATGGAACTTTCTAGGAAAGTGATCAGATGGGCTGTCCTTTCCCACTAGACTTGAATGTGAGGGCTGGAACTGCTGCAAACATTGTGGCAATAAGAGAAACCTGAGGCGAAAGTCAACAGAGTAGAATGATGACATTGTTCAAACCCCACATACAGCCTTGCCTAAAGCCATTGAGAAATCGAACTTATTTCCTACTTCTTGACCATGGACTGGTCTTGTAACTTGCCAAGGCAATGCAGTAGAAGTGGTGGTGTGTACTTCTGCTGTCTCCCAGAATCCTACACTATGCAGAAAGGCCTGGGCTAGCCTGCTGGAGGGTGAGAGATGATGTGAAGGAGAGCCATGACACCCCAGCCAACAGCCAGCTAATCTCCAGAAACGGATGCTGCATAGCTGATCCACAGCTAACTGCAGATGAATAAAGGAGCTCAGCTGAGACCAGAAGAAACATCCAACTTAGAGCCCAGCTTGAGCTACTGACTCACAGATTTTAAGTTAAATAAATAGTTGTTTTAAGCTACTCTATGTTGAGGTGATTTATTATTTATCAGTAACTAAGCGATACACACCCCACCCCTGGATTTTTCATTTACATGAACCAATAATTTAACTTTTTGTTTTAGTCAGTTAGGATTGGATTTTCTGTTATTTGAAATTAAAAGATTCCTAATACATCAAAGATGTGTCTTCATCCCCAAACCAGAGAGCATTGTCAGGAATCCTGTCTTATCTGCATCCAAAGTGAAGTGATTGATCAATAAATACTTAGTGATTGACTATGTAATATTGATCAATTCACAAATCTCATTTTGAAGAGCAAAGGATATATTGGCTCTTGAGTCTCCAAAGTCATCTCTAGCAGGATTGTAGTTTACATGGCTTAGCTCCTACAGAAACTTGGAAGATTCAAGAGCTTCTCAAACTACCAAAATGGATGAAAACAGGTACATCAGACACATGGTATCTAAGGAACCAAACTCGGCCATCTTCCTCTAGGGAATACAGAAAAATATGTGTGTGCATGTAGAGAAAGAGAACATACATACACATCATTATTTTTATTTTAATTCTGCCCTCCTTGCTATAGAAATCTGAAATGGTATCATATTTTTCTCTATAAAATAAAATAAAGGCAGGTACTGCTTCTGGGCAAGAGGTCCACATCCATCTGCTCTTCCTGTTCTCTAGGATACCATCTATTTATTGCTATGACTTGCTGCATTATTTCTACAATTTATTTTCTTTTTAAAATAAGAAAGAAACAACTAAAGCAGGGATTCTACTCCAGTAAATAGGTAGAATCAACCTGACCTATTCTGTGTGTTAGAGTGGAATGCAGCAACCAATTCTCACCAACTCTTGACAAATTGTGTGTGTGTGTGTGTGTGTGTGTGTGTGTGTGTGTGTGTGTGTGTAAAGAGAAAGTATGTATACATACACACCATTATTTTTATGGTTTTTTTTTTTTTTTTTTTGAGTCAGGGTCTCACTCTATCACCCAGACTGGAGTGAAGTGGCACAATCATAGTTCACCATTGCCTAGAACTCCTGGGTTCTATTGACCCTCCTGCCTTAGCCTCCCAAGTAGCTAGGACCGCAGGCCTGTGCCACCATATCCTGCTATACTTTTTTTTTTTTTTTTTTTTTTTTTTTTTTTTTTT
>CAUYQG010116976.1:0-28073 GCA_963574415.1 Tarsius wallacei
TTTAGTTGGAGTCTCACTCTGTCACCCAGGCTGGAGTGCAGTGGCCGCTCCTGGCCACTGCAGCCTCAACCCACCGGGCTCCGGCGATCCTTCCACCTCAGCCTTCCAAGTAGCTGGAATTACAGGCGCGCGTTACCTCTGACTGATTTTTTGATTTATTGTAGAGATGAGGTCTTGCTTGCCCAGGCGGGTCTCAAACCCGCGGGCTCAGGCAATCCACTCATCTCAGCCTCCCAAGGCGCGGGATTACAGGCTGAGCCACCAAGTCCAGCTGAGTCTAGGAGTTTTAAGCTGCAGTGACCTATGATCATACTACTACATTCCAGCTTGAATGACAGAGTGAAATACCATCTCTTTAAAAAAAGAAACCAGAATCTTGGAACTCAGCCTAGACCTACTGAATCAAAAACCCACTTTTAAACAACACCCTTAGGTGGTTCATATACCATTAACATTTCAGAAGCATTGATTCTTTTCCCCAAAACTTCCAAGACAATAAAAATTACCTGGGATGATTTTTAAAATGTAGATTTTCAAGGCCCATCTTATTTTTGCAGAATCTCCAAGAAAGGGTCCTGGGGAAATTTGGGAAACACTGGAATCCGATTTCTCACAGTCTGGAACAGCATTTCTCCAACTTTAATGTGTATTCACAACCCCTAGGGACCTTGCTGACCTGCATGCTCTGATTCAGTAAGTCTTGGTTGGAGATTGTGCCTGAGGCTGAGATCTACTTTCCATCTTAAATTTACTCAGTGGCTTTTCAAACACAGCTCATCCAAGATAATGTATTGAGTCCATATATTATAAAGAGACAAGAGTAATGATATTTTAAAAATACAGTAATAGTGATAACAATATGTCCCAGATTTCAGCAGTACTAACTCCCCCATACCATACTTTCATTTTCATGGAGAAATTAAAATCCAAAAACTAACTCACCTTTCTCTAACAAATTAAGATCAAAATAAGTTCAGAATTATAAAGTTAATGTTAAAAGTGAAATTATTTCCTATGAATTCTTGAGCCCTACCAGTCTAGACCCACTGAATCAGGACCTCTGGGAACTGGGTCAGAAAATTTCTATTTTGAACAAGTCCCGAGATAATGTTGACATTCTTGGTCAGGGAACCACACTAAGAAACACGGCATTAGAGGGAGCCAATGGCTTACCTAGCAAACCCTGAGGGTCCTCTCTTCTTTTAAGCAGAAACTGTTTGTATCGAGGGAGTCCTTACTGAAACTGAGAACTTTTCCTTTCCTGTTGAGCTGATTCCTTTCTCAGCTGTGCTACTGTGGTCAAAGTCAGCAAGACCCCATGCTTGGCACTTAGGCCTGTACCAAATGAAAAATAAAATAAATTCATCACCAGTGAACAAAGCTTCCACTTCTGTAAGTGGAAAAAGTTGACCTAAATCTAATATAGTAAACATGTTAGTTTATTCGCTAAGTGAATGTTTGGGTCCACTTCAAAATGTTATCAAGCTCCTGCAGCTTATTTTGGGTTTTATAGATGCTAATAAATCAGACCTCTATTCAGATATGATTTAAGATCAACTAGGAAAAAATAGTTTTAACACTGACAGAACAAAGCTGGAATAGAAAATGCCACCTATACTTATAGGGAAAATACTATTTCTAACATATACACACACCTCTTCTCAATTCCATGGGAAGGGGATTTGTCTTCAAATTGTGCGAGAGCAAGGACAAAAATCACACATCTCCCTGTCTATACAGGGCCCTGTACCATTCCCCGCTGCTCACTGATTGGAGTCCATCAGGACAGGAGCAAGAGGAGAAACCCACTCTGCTTTGTTCACACATAGATAAAATGGAAAGTGGTGCCTTTCCCTGAATATCAAACAAATGAGCAAGTTGCTCTTTTGCACAAGAAGAGAGATAGAGAAGAGTGAAGAGGTCACATTACCTTCCCAATATCCCCTTGTCTCCTAGCAAGGGTAGTGAAAAGTCCTTCTTGGAAATGGGAGAAAAGAGTAAAAAATTCCTAATAGTTCTTAAGGGCCAAGAGAAGGCTGAAGGAATGAGTGCATTTGTAAAATCTGAGCAGCAATTAGTCTCATTGATTAAATTTAAGTAACTTGCATATTTTGTTTATTGCATTAGCACAAAATAAAGTCATGAGATTTATTTATCCAGGCTGAAAAAATAAAACGTCATCACAATTTTAATAAAACAATTTTTTTCCATATCCTCCCATAAGTTCAGTTTTAGCCACCTAGCAATTCCATATGTTAAAGTAGAAGCAGCCATCACTGAGCCAAATGTGATCCATTCTTTGCTCTTGGACATAGTTGGTTCAGGAGTTGGCATCTTTTTCAGGCCTGCCCATGTTTGCTTTTAGTCAAAATTTGGGATTAAAGCTTGATGTTGACTGGGCTTGGTGCCTCAGCCTGTAATCCCAGCAATGTTGGAAGGCTGAAGCAAGTGGATTGACTGAGCCTACGGGTTTGAGACCAGCCTGGGCAACTTGATGAGACCTTGTCTCATTAAACAACAAGTCAAATAATTAAACAACAAGTCAAAAAATCAGCCGGGCATGGTAGCACTTGCCTGTAGTTCTGGCTACTTGGAAGGCTGAGGCGGAGGGATCACCGGAGCCCAGCAGGTTGATGCTGGAGTTGCCGTGAGTGTGCCACTCCACTCCAGCCTGGGTGATGAGTGAAACTCCAAATCAAAAAACAAATATAAAAATAAAACACAAAACAATGCCAGCATTTATCTGGTTCTAATCTTGAATGGTTGGTGTTAGTTATTATAGCACAGCAGAAAAATCTGATCTGTATCAAGAAAGAAGAATAAAGTAGACACATAAAGATGAGTAGAAGTTGATAAATAGAGAAGATATTTCAGATCTTTTTCTAATTATTTTGTGAGATCTGATGCATTCTTGCACTTGGATTCCATGAAATGCCTCTGAGTTTTACTTTAAATAAGCCAGTCATTCATTCTTGAAATAATAACCCCACGTAATGCACCTATTTCAAAATGCTTCCCCCTCTGCATTTTCCTGTTTCCCAAGGTTCCCCAGAAACATGGACATGAGTCCCTTTACCTCATTATACCACTAGGACACCTCTCTCGCTCCCACTTTATAACTCCTGGTTTATGTTTTTTGTTTGTTTGTTTGTTTGTTTGTTTAATGAGGGAGAGGCTATAATATTGTTTTTATTTCTTAAAAGATTTATTGTCTCTGTTGTAATCCATTTTAAGACAATAATGCATAAAAAATGTTAGACAAAAATATACAATGTTTTATTCTGTTCAATTTACCCAGCCATTAATGATCACATAGCTATGAAAACTAGGGTCTGTTATTAGAAAATGGAAAGACAGAGAGGAAATTCGTTATATCCTTACTCTCAAGGAAATTGTGACTCAGTTGTGGGAACAAGTGGATACAAAATGTCGGCAAACTGACAAACATGTTACAACAGAATGAATGTTATAGATAAACTTTGAACAACTTGCTATCACAAACCAGAAGAGGGAATGCTAGATTCTACTTGGAGAGACTGAGGGAGATGTCACTGAGGAAATTAAATTTGTGCTGGGCTTTAAAGTAT
Source organism: Tarsius wallacei (assembly GCA_963574415.1). Lineage (NCBI taxonomy): Eukaryota > Metazoa > Chordata > Mammalia > Primates > Tarsiidae > Tarsius > Tarsius wallacei. The sequence continues at coordinate 3,588 of CAUYQG010116976.1, forward strand.
TGGTAATAGTATAAATACAGTTACAAATCATGAGAAGTGCATACTCATTAAAGAAATGCTGGCTGCACTTAAGACTAAATAGTTGGACTGAGGCCAACTTGTTAAGGTCCCACATAAGTTGATGATTCTGCATCCCTGAGGCAAGAAGAAGACTTCAAAGGTTTTAAAGGACAGGAATAATACCATCATACCTATGTTTTAGAAAAATAACTCCCAGAGGAATGTGAAATGTGATTATATAGGTGATTACTCAAAGCAGGGAATTTACTTAAAAGACTATTGCAGTAGCAGTAATCTTGGTAAGAGATAATAAGACTTACCTAAATTTAGAGGGAAGAAGGTAGAAGACGGAATCAATAAATATTTTGAAGGTTGAATTGGAGATTTATTCATGAATCGATGACCAGAAAGGCAGTGGTGTCTAGAGAAAGAGAGGGCTCAAAAAATATACAGTGGGACAAGCCTCTTGGGTCCCCTCTGGCTCTGGGAGCGTTTCTGTCCTCTCAACAAATCCTGCTTTCTCAAAAAAAAAAAAAAAACACATATATAGATAGACATATATATATGTACATATACACAGAGTGATATTATCAGCATAAATAAAGTCACATTCCTTCATTTGAAGACATGCTATCAGTAGATCTGCCACTCCTAGCAGGATCGATAGATAAGGATGTGGGTAGAAGCAGAGATCGAGACAGAGAACTAGATGGTACACATACAAAAGTAGATATAGATATAGACGTAGAGCAAGATAAAGATATAGCTGCTATTGCATAATCCCTTGATAAAGCACTGAAAATTTCTGCAAATGGCTGAGGGACCGACATTTTCCACCACCTCTGGAAACTTCCATTTAAACCTAAGCAATCCATTCTTACATCTAGATACATGTATCTGCTTGGAAGTATAGTTACAAAGTAAGGTGGTAAGTAAAGCAAGAATGCATACATAGGGAAAATATCTTGTCAACGATCTAATAGAAGTGCTAGCTTTTACTAGTTGAAATCATTGTACTGGAACACTTGGTTCTCAAAAACAATACTACAAACAAATGAGGAAAGATGTGACTCTCCTTCTGATTAGTTTAACGGATATATACAGGTTCTAGTCTGCTATGATTACTGACATGTTACTTCTAAAGTTCTCACGAAAAAATGATCATATAGTCCCTCAATATATTTAAGGTGAGTGGAAAAATAAAGAAAACAATTTGGAAAATATGTAGTAAATACACTGTTCATCAGAACAAATTTAAAGACTATTGTTAATCTGTTGAATTTATGCTGATTTCCCCTTTATTAAAATTAATGAGGCAAACTATCTCTTCTGTGTAGGAAACAAACACAGAATAAGTCATACTTTCTGACCTTGAAAGTGCTGAGCAAGTTTGGTAAATCTCTTAGGAGTGTAAGTACAGGCTTCATGTTCTTCTGCTGTTTAGGATTGTGTCATGTGATTACCCCAAAGTAGCATTATCAAAAGGAATCATTCCATTTGCATCATTCTGTCTCATTCAGAAGGCAAAAACTTCTTATATCCCCATGAATAAATAGTATAATCTTCTTTTTGGTTACTTTTTTAAAGGATAAAACATTAATTTTTATCTAATACAATTAATATAAAGTGTTATAAAACCTAACATTGTACTTTGGTATTCAAAATAACTGAAGATAGAACATTGTGTAGTTTAGTTGGTTTTTGAAAATGTCTCTGAGCATAAGCTATAAACCAGAAATAATAGTGTTTCTCTAAGGGTTGCTTGGAGGGCTAAATTTTCAAAGTGTGTGGAAGTTCACTATAGTGTAATGTTGGGCCAATCACATAACCTTTTGGAACCTCAAAGTTATTGATATATTCAACTACATTTATTGAGTGCTACATGCAGGCCATTGTGCTAAGCTCAGAAGGATGTATTGCAGTCTTACTGTCATTGAGGGAGATGGTCAAAGGACGAGTCAGTTACAGTGCAGCTTACTAAATACCAGTATAAGACAAATTGTGAGTTCAGTAGGAAAGCACCTAACCTGTACTGGGGAGGTGAAAGTCAGGAAATGCTTCCTAGAACATGTAGCATGTAGAAGTTAGCCAAATGAGGAAGGGACGATAAAACAAGTTATTTTGACAGAGGTAGAGCTTTCATAAAAGCTGGGAGGTTAGAGAGAGAAGGACATGACAGAGGAACTGGGGAGGGGGGGAGGAGCTAAAAAAAAAAGAGACAGAAAAGTTTCATTTTGGGGCTGGAGAGGTTTGTGTGACAAGGAGGATAATGAAAGAAGAGAAGCGAAGTAGAAAGGATCAGATCAGAAGGAACTTCTGAAACGTGTATAGGTGTGGGCAAGAGGAGTCATACAACCATTTTACATAATAAAGTCACAGGGACCAGGCTCTGTGGCTCATGCCTGCAATCCCAGCACTTTGGGAGACCAAGATGGGAGGATTGCTTGAGGCCAGGAGCTCTCGACCAGCCTGGGGAACCAGTGAAACCCTGTCTCTACTATGAAAAAGAAAAAAAAAGTGGCATCATCCGATGTGAGAAAGTTTGAGGAAGTTGTAGGTGATCAGTAAAGTTTGCTGAAATGATTGGATCTGAATGAAGAAAATGAAAACAGAAGACAGCTGACAATGGGGGAAAATGGAAGATGTAAGGACTAGAAGATTTGACAAGTGAAAGCCAAGTGTACGTAGTGAAACAGGGAAACTATGGAAATTAAAGGAGTTTCTTCAGAGAGTAGTTCCGTGAAAGCACTACTTTGGTGGAGATCAGAGGAGGAAGAATGTGACGCATTGGAAAAAATAGATGAACTAGAGTTGAGGTAGTCATAGCTGGGACCTAGAAGCAAGATGGAAGACAGTAAAGGTAATGCAGCTGCTTGGAGTTAATGGGGCATCTTGCTATCATTCCTCTTACATCGCTTTCCCCATGCGAATGTACTGTTTTTGTTGGTTGGTTGATAGTTTTTTATTGTGGCAAGGTCTGAAATCCAGAATGGGACATGAAGAGGAGAAGGCACTTAGTCTCTTAGCCTAGTCAAACTAAGATTGGTTTTTGGTCTATTCCCTTTGTCAGAGCCATACAGGGTAATCTGGAGTCACAGCCCTAGTTAACAATAAATTGCTATTGCTTCCAGTTCCTATTTTTCCCTTGAGAATTGTGGGAGGAAGGAATGTTCCTACAGAAAGTACAATCAAGGTATTCCTGGGTTCCCTGTCTTCATGCCATCATTTTATTTAATAAGCTTCTCAATCTATAGCACTAAATAAAGGACAAAAACAAACACTCATTAATCAAGTGTTTTGCAGCTAATCAAAGCAGTAGTGGACCCAGGGAGTAAAAACATTAGGAACAAGAAAATATTCTCCAGAATTAAAATTTGAGATCATCTAGCATCTCAGTATTTTATTCTGTATGTTACACAGGTAGCAGAAATAGAATAATTTCTCACTGGTTCCAATGTAAATACATCTTAGATTGCTGTAAAAAGAAGTGATATTTAAAATCTAAAGCACAAAGCCTACTGTGTTTTCTCCCCCCTTTTCAAGGGCAAAAATATCTAAATGGTAAATGCAAATCACTGAATCAAACAAAATGCTATAAAAACCATAAGAGTCAATGTTATCTGCACTTATAACAAATTATATGCAATAATTAGAATAAGTTCTAAATTGGGAATTCTATAAATGGAAAAAAAAATGGAAACTTCTGCTAGAAAAGGGAAGAACATAAAAGTATTCTGGTCAAAGTGACTTTACCCCATATCATTACTCCTTAGTGTGTAACTGTATTTTGGCATGGAATATTTTAAAGAGTATACTCATGAGGAAGTCATTTTATTGCTTCAGAGAAGCAAATCGTATGTGTCATGAGTTGGAATTAAATGCTCATACATTTTTGTTGCATAGTATGCGTATCATGCAACACAATATTTGTTCTTCGTAAGAAAATTTTTATCTGATTGATGAATCTTTTAGATAAGATACACTGTGATAGGCATGATCCTGGAAACTAGCCATGAGACAGAAGGGGGATGAATGGGAGTAAACTTAGCATTGGCCCAACATCTCAAGGCTATCCCAGATGAAATAACCTATATATTTATTTGTTATTCTTAGAGGAAAACCAGCACTAGACATAAATAGTAACTAAATTATTCTTGGCCAAATAAGAATGCTAAATAAGTGAGGCAGCTGTACACAAATTAAAACAATTAAGGCAAAAATCTAAAATAACTGACATGGACCTGGTTATCTAAATTTTATTTAAATTGTGCCAATCAGGAGGAATAAAAATCAATAGAAAAATGTTAACCTTAATTCTCCTAAATGTAGAAGTTCATGACTGTCTTTTGCATAATTAGAGAGGTATCATTTATCTTAGAAGCTTTTGTTGCTTTTCTCCCTACCCAGAATTTTCAAGAAGTCAGACGAATAGAAGGAAACGAAGATCTTGTCCCTCTCAGAGAATTTTGGTCATATAAAGGAATCCAGTGCAATACCTATGTGTTCTCAGCACCATAGTGGGAAACTGAAAAATGCTTTACTTATGCAAGCTGCTCACGCAAGGCAGTATCCAGGCCACGAAGATTAGATTATTGTGACTCCCTGTTGGCTAACTTGCTCCATAAGGCCTTACATAAACTCCAGCTGGTGAAGGACAAAGCTGCCAGGTTCCTGCTGAAAAGGGCAGAATTAATCAAAATATATTTTTCCCTATCTGAAATCTCAATGTTGGCTATTGGTTAAAAAATAAAGTAGAGTCCTGATTTTTTAAATTACTCTTTTAAGTCAGGGGGTACTATCTGGCCCAACTCCAGTGTGTTTTTTACAATCTCTTAGCAATTTATGTTTCCTGGCCAGCTTCTGAACTCTGCTAAAGCAAATCTGCTTCATGTCCCAAGACTATTTCAGAGCTTTATGAAACAAGAGTATTTCTATAATCTTTACCATGTAGAGTTCTGCTTTGATTACAATGCATTAGGCTTGAAATATATTGATTTAGATAAAACTTTATAGCAAGTACTCCCCCGAATAATATAGAATGATGTAATTTTATTTCTCATTACCCAGAGGTAATTAGACATTTCCTTTATAGATTGGGACTTGGAGCTAAAAATCAATGACTTGGAATGTATAGATCAAATATTCTTTAAAGAGTATCAGTTAGCTAGTGCATACTCACAGGCACACATATAGCCACAAAATATTTATATTGCCAGGCTCTAAGTAGAATAGAGAAGTATAGAAACTTCCGCAATAGACTCTGCTCCCTTGGTAAGTAGCCAAATCAAACTTTATTGACCGAAAGCAAAACAAACTAAAAATGGCATGAAAGTTTTAGGCATGTAACAATATAGCCAAATGTATGATGTTTATTAATCAAAGCTGAGAATGCAGGTTAAACACTTGGAAATATGGAAAGGTCAATGAAAAACTTGCTCTGTTTACACTGAGAATTCTAGGAAAGTCCAAAGAATATTCTAGAGCTAGAAGCCTGCATAGACTCTTCGGTGGAACTGTTTTAAGTGAAATTTCTCTTCAGGAGGCCATTAGCCCAGAAGATTTGAATAGACTTTCCCTAGTATTCAGCCCTCCCTTCATATTTCAGTGTCAATAAATACAGCTACATTTTCTTTCCTGAATGTATGATAAAAATGAACAAGTAAAGACTCTCTCGGCACGAACTTGAGGCCAAAGATAAGGATCTATCATCTGTTGAAACTGATTTTATGTCTGACATTCTGCTAAAAATTTTATACACATTATCTTATTTATGCTTGATAATGGACTTACAGAGTATATGTTATTATTCTGCTCCTTTGTTTTCTTCTAAGCCAAATATTATAAACCCAAATATATGTTAGGAAAAGTCAACATATTTAAATATTTTCTGTAATACATAAGATGCAATCCTTAATTTTTAATACCATACACTGCTGATATTTTGAAGAGGCAGGCAGATTCCAGAAGCAAATCTAAACTTGAAGGAAAAAACCAGCAAAGCATAATGTTTTTTCACTTTTTAGCTTTATTCTGAAGACAACAACATTTGCAGGAGGTTTCAGGTAGCTACAGTCTTAGTAGAAAGTCAGCCACCTTTCTAGGTAAAAGAAATTGGGGAAGAAACTGATAGCAACTAGCTCAGAAAGGGATGGTGGAGACGGGGATGGGGAGGAAATCACAGAAAGAAATTAACCAAGAAGGGAAAATTCATTGAGTCAAATATCTCAAAAACAATGAGTAAAGTCAGTCCATACTGGATCTGTGTCTTTCTGACTCCTCAGCTACATTTACAGTTTAGACTTTATGCAATATGAAGTCAGAATTTAAATACCATGCATCCTAAGTGGAGAAAAAGTTTCTAATTTGAGTCCATTCTAGTTAGTTGCCTGCTAAGCCAAAGACAGAATATTTCAGGAGCCAGTATCAGAATCCAGAGTCTCCACAGCAAAACAATCACAGTGTACAAGATAAAATACAAAATTATTTGAAATATGAAGAACCAGGAAAATTGACCCATTCTCAAGAGACATAAAAGCAACAGAGGATAATGCTAAGATAAAAATAGATACAGAAATTTTTAGAGAAAAATTTTAGGGTAGCTATTATGTTCATGCTAATTAGGCAGAGGATACTACGCTAGTAATTAATAAAAAGTGATTACTTTTCAACAGAGAAATAGAAAACATTAAAAAGAACCAAATGTAAATATAGTGCTGAAAAATATATCTTAAAACAAAAACAAACACACAAAAATAAAAAGCTTAATTGTAACATAACAGAATGATGACAACAGAGAAAAGAATTAGTGAAATTTATAATAGAGCAGTGGAATTTATTCACCTGAATAAGAAAAAAGAATTAGGAAGAAAAATGGACAGAGACTTGATAACTGTGACACAATTTTGAAGGATCTAACATAAATGTAGTTGAAGGCCTACAAATAGAGAAAGAGAGAATGGGGCAGAAAAACACATTTGATAAAATAGCAACTGAACATTCCCCAAATTTGGTTAATGTTATAAATATACAAATAAGCTCAGAATATCACAAGCAGAATAAATAAGAATAACATACTTAGACATATTCAAATTAAATTACTGAGAACCAAAGAGAAAGAGAAAAATCTCAAAAGTAGTCAGAGAACAATGAAATACTCTATAAGGAGAACAAATATTTGAATGACTATGGATTTCTCAAAAAACCATGAGAGTAGGAAACAATATCTCTTAAAGTGCCAGTTAAAAAAGAATAAGAGAGAGAAAGAAATGTAAATCTCGAATTCTATATGTACCCAAATTATTTTTCTAGAATAAAGGTGAAATAAAGGCATTTTCAGGCTGGGCATTGTGGTTCACGCCTGTAAATCAGCACTTTGGGAGAGGGAGGTGAGAGGATTGTCTGAGCCCAGGGGTTTAAGACCAACTTGGGCAATCTGGTGAGATCCTGTCTCTACTATAAATCAACAGTGCCTGTAATTCCAGCTACTTGGAAGACTGTGGCAGAAGGATTACCTGAGCCCAGCAAGTTGAAGCTGTGGTAGCAATGAGTGCCCTTCCCAACTCAAAAAAAAAAAAAAAAAAAAAAAAAATTAAAAAGACCTTTTCAGATTAAAAACCTAAGAGAATTTTCCTCCATTACATTATGCTGTAGAAAATGCTGGTAAGAAAATTAAAGTTATTTAGCTGAAAATGATAGCAGAGAGAAACTCAGGCTTTGAAACACTAATGAAGAGAACTGAAAAATTTCTAATTGTCTAAACAAATAGAACCAATAATTTTTCTCTTAATTTATTAAAAATGCATATGTGTGTTCAAACAAAAAAGTATAGGATTAACTTATGTAATCTATAATGTATACAGATGTAATATATGCACCATTTTTAGCTTCAGTGGTGATGAAGGAAAGTAGTAAATGAACCTTTATGATGAAAGATTTGTATATTTTATGTAAAGTAGATATTAACATCAGGAATAAAGTAAATTATTGATTTTTGAGGTAAAATATTAATTTTGAAGTTAAAATGTTAACTCCTAATATGGTGCAATAACACAACAGAGAAGTTAAAATTGAATTTTAAAATTATTCAAATATTCCAGAAGAAAGAAGAAAAATTGAATGAAAATCAAACACCAGAATATAATAGAGTTTAAATCTCACTCTTACCAGGTGAGAGAACAATGTATAACAAAACAGCATTATTATTTATTTTGACTAATTTATAGCCATGGAAGACTATATCCAGCAACTAGATAGTAATTTTTTGCTTTCATAAGCACATGATACATTCAGTAAAGTAGAAAATATGTTGGCAGATTAGTTAAGAATGAATGAATTTTGAAGAATTGAAATTCTTTTTGACCACAAGATAACTAAATTAAAAATAAACAATCGGATCACTAGGTAACCTAATGTTAGAAAATTTAAAAACACAGTCGCTATCATCAATAACTCAACAAATAATTTGCAAGGGAAATGATTAAATATTTAAAATTAAAGGACAATGAAAATACAACATTTTAGACCTTTTAAGAAAAAGTTGAAGCAATTCTGAAAGACAAAAGTATGCCTATAGATCTAAAAAGTCATGACCTAAAGTTTCATCTCAACACTAAAGTAGAAACAGAATAGCAAAGTTAAAAACAATTCTCATAAAAATAACAGAAAGAAGAAGCAGGACAGAGTAGTGAAGGAAGAGATGAAGAAGGAGTGGAAAAGAAGAGAATGAAGTGGAATGAAAAACATGAGAGTTGGAATCAATGAAGTAGGAAAAAAACACTAAAGAGAGCTGATTCCTTGAAAATATACACAAAACTGAATAAACCCTAGTCAAGTTAAAAATTAAGACAGAGCATAAATCACCAGTACCAAATGCTAGAGGCATTACAGCTATAATAAGGAAATATTATGAACAAATGTATGCAAGAAAATTAACACCATAGAAGAAGTAGAAAAAATTATTGAAACACAAAATTTACTAAAATTGACTTAGGATGAAACAAAAAAAAACAAAACAAAATAATGCTATCTCTATTTTTAAAACTAAATTTTTTACACAAACGTGCTAGCCCAGCAAATTCCAGACCCACATGTGTTCACTGGTGAACTCTGTTAACGTTCAAAATTACATAAAAGCTACCCAGTTCCTTCAGAAAACAGAAAAGGTGGAAATACTCTCTAACTTGTTTTATAAGGCCAGTGTTACCTTTAGATTAAACAAACAAAAACGTCACAAAAGACAACTAAAGACTAATATCGCTTTTAAATACAGCTACTAAATTGTTAACAAAATTCTAATGAATTAGATACAGCAACATACAAAAACAGTAATAAATCATGACTGGGAGGGATTTACTTTGGGAATGAAAAACTGATTCAGTGTCAGAAAACCAATCAGTGTAATTCACCATATATACTAGCTTTCTACTGCTCTGTAAACAATTACAATAAATTTGTAGTTTAAAACGATCCTACTTTTGTGTCAATTGAATAATTAATAGAAGGTGTGTACACTAAGAGCTTGGATATTTGAGTGCCATAATGAACATTTGTATACCTAACTCTGAATTGTACCCCACACCTTTAAAATTAAAATAAATAAAAAAATAGAATTCTACCAAACATACCATAATAATAGAATAAAGTAAATCATTTCAGTAGATGCAGAAAAACATCTCAATGCAATTCCCATATATAATTAAGCATATTAAAATAAGAATTTAATTTCATTCAAAATCCATTCAAGGTTAAAAGCTCTCAGTAAATAATGGAATAAAAGAAAACATCCTCAATCTGATAAAGTGCTTCTACAAAAAATCCTATAGCTAACATCATACTCATACTTAATAGTGAGAAAAAGGTATCTCCTAAGATCAAGAAAAAGGGAAGAAAACCATATTTCTCATTTCTAGTTATGTTATACTAGTGTCTCTAATTACAATAAGCCAAAAGAGAGAGTGAAGGGGGGAGAGACAGAGAGAAAGAGAAAGAAAGAGAGAGAAGCAGACAAGGAGTAGCAAAGTGACTACTGGAAGTAATAAGTTAACCTAGCAAGGTCACAAAATACAAACATAATACATATAAAATTATATTTTTATAAATAGTAGAAAATAATTGGAAAATATCATTTTAAGAAATCCCATTCATTATGTCACAAATGAAACAAAATATGTTAGTGGTTCATTGCACTTATTAGATCCCTAGAATATTAGGAAATAAAGTATTCTTGTTTGGGGGATAGCAGAAATGTAGAGTCTCTAGTTTTGGATAACTGGAACACTATTATTTACATTTTCAGAGTACTAATAAATTGTGGTATCTTGTTAGAGACTGTTTTTCCAGTCTATCTTGAGGAAAGCCATGTATCTATCCTAGATTCTCTATATCTTGTTTTCCATTTATTCCCTTTAAGTATTTTTAGCATGGTTTGACCATGAAAAAATACATGTTAGTAACAATGCTAGTCACAAGAAATAATAATAAGCTAGTCACAAGAAACTTGGAAGCTTACAAATTAAGATCCAGACAAATCATTACTTTCCTTCCCAACATTTCTACCAATAGATTGAGTTCTGGTGATGCTGTAGCTCCTGGGTGTCAAGATAAGGCTATAAGCTATAAGAGGACTCAAGAACTTTATAGGCCAGAATTTTACATCATGTTGAGTTACCATGTCTGGGCACACAAAAGATAATTCTTGAGCCCACTGATAGCAGATATTTAACCTTTGAGCTGGTCACCCATGCATTCAATAAGACAAGAATAGAAATAGAATGATAGAGTTTAACTCATGCTTCTGTAGTCTTAAACATACTATATTATATCAGGACGGTATTACCCCCAGCAGATGCTTGCAGAATATAGTTCTCTTTTCAGATATTGCCATAACTATTATTGGTGTAATCACAAAGAAAGTCAAGGTAACAAGTTAGTTTAATGCTGTAGAAAATTATAAAGCCTTTCATGATGTCAGTCCCCCTAAAGCTGGTGTGTGTGTGTGTGTGTGTGTGTGTGTGTGTGTGTGTGTGTGTGTGTGTGTTCATTCAATATCCTGATGACTGAAAATCTATTTACTCCCTCACATAGATAATAAAGTTGGCATGACCTTCAAAGTAGGAATTTTTCCAGTATACTAATAGTCTTTGAATTGCTTGCCACAGATTAAAAGAAAAAAATACAGAAAGAACTGACCCCAAGCATGTAATTCAAATTGCTTTTGGTTTTACTTTTAATTATTTCTTTATTATTTAACTTACAGAGTATTTTGAACTTGAATAAATAATTTTATGGTGTACATAATTAAAATCAGAGGGAAAGTGTCATTCAATGTGCAAACTTTCAAATAAAATTCAAAATTTTCTGGGATGCCACACTTTGAATATTGAAATATATGAGAACATTTGTAAGGCTGCAGATGGGGAATTTGATGAGCCTGGAGAGGACCCTGATGGTTACAGTGTGGTGCACCGGGTGTCACGGAACTTCAAATACTTTATTAAGGAACAGATATTTTTAAAAAGATTTCAAATCATTATCCTCTCTGGTATGATGCATATGTAACACTGACCTGTCTGATTGTCAGAAGGAAGAAACAGATAAACCACAGTTGAGAACTGACCTGGTCTCTGCAGGGGCAAGTGTCCATAAAGAATCACTGAGTGTGTGCCAGTGGGTGAGTGAAGGTCTGTCTGAGGGGAAACTCAGGTTCATGCACCTGGGGCTCTCCTGAGGTGACTGCAACTCACCAGCTCCCTGAGATTGGAGGCCCCAGCATGCAGGATCATCTGTCATTCTTGGGACTTTCTTGAAAGGAGACAGCGGAGAGCTGCTGCTCTTCACCAACTGGCACCCAACCCATGCCATCACCTCTGGCACCGATTGGCACAAGCAGGAGGAGCCTTGGAAAGGGCAGGTCCTGGAGATCTGGAACAGCCCAAAGGCCAGTGACAAGATGCCAAAGGGTGCCATCGTCTCAGCCTCAGGACTGGGCAAACACCTGCATTGCCCCGCCTAGCTCTGTCCAGCCTCCAACCTGAGACCCAGAGGCTATCTTCTCATCAGACTTGAAAAGACAGACACCCCTCCCCCACAGTGGAATGAGCACAGACATGCTAGATCTGATAGGAAGACCTGACAGCAACAGCAGTGAGTTGGGGGACAAACAGATACTCCCACTGCATGGACAGACTATAAGGCAGTGAGAAGTGGGTTTCAGGGGGACCACACACCCATCAGCAGATATTGAGATCTTCAGATAGCTTCTGAATCACAGCTCCCCCATTAACTAAATCTCAAGACTGCAGAAAGGACAGGCCTCCACCCCTAGTCCACCTTCAGAATTGAACAAAGTCAGAGGATCTACATAAGGAAGAACAGGAGATTGAACAAACAGAAATAAAAGCTATCTCTCCATCACTGAACAACAGAATTAAAGAAGTGGTTATTTAAAAGAGGGGGGGGAGAAAAGCCTACACAAATGAGGAAAAACTAAAGGGAGAATATGAGTCTCACGCAGACCACTGGGAGTACAGTCACTGAGAATATAGACTTTGGAACTCAATGACGAGCTCCCAGAATGAATGGTTTCAAACCCAAAACCCAAATATCAAGATATTAATGGACAGAATAAATAGAAATGAGGAGCAACAAGAGGAAAGAATGAAAGAGTTGATATCTGAGACAACAGCCATAAAGAATACAGTAAATGGAATAAATAGCAAACTGATAAGCATGGAAAGCAGAATTAACCAAGCAGAAAAAAGAATCTCAAAGTTTAAGAACCAAAATATGGAACTAATTCAAACTGTTAAAAACATAGAAAAGACATTTAAAAAGACAGAACAATACCTACAAGAGATAAGCAATTACATCAAAAGGTTAATTGGGATCTCTGAGGCAGATAGAGAGACAGAGATCACCCTGGAACAAACATTCCATGAAATTATCCACGAAAACTTCCCTTATCTCATCAGTGACACAGCCATTCAAACACAAGAGATTCAGAGAACTCCTGCAAGACAACAAATAAGAAGACCAACTCCTAGACCCATAATAATTCACCTACATAAAGTAGGTATAAAAGAAAAAATCCTAAAGGCAGCAAAAGAGAAAGGTCAGACTACCTACTGGGCAAAACCAATTAGAGTAGCAGCAGACTTATCTACAGAAATACTTCAGGCTAGGAGAGATTGGAGCCCAATCTTCAAAGTTCTCAAAGATAAACAACTTCAACCAAGAATTACCTACCCAGCTAAGATAAGTTTAAACAGCAATGGAGAATTAAAATCCTTCTCAGACATTCAATTCCTAAGAGTTTGTGCCACCTCCAGACCAGCTCTACAAGAAACACTTAAGAAAGTATTAAAAAAAGAAAGAAAAAATGGCAACGCCCTCCCAAGAATGCAAAAAAAAACATGGAAAACACACATAAGTCAATCCAAAAATCAAAATAAAGATAACAAACAAACAGCAGCAACAACAACAAACTCTAAAACAACCTCATGACAGGGATAAACTCTCACTCAATAATTAGCCTGAATGTGAATGGACTAAATGCACCACTAAAAAGATATAGAATGGCAAATTGATTAAAATATCATGAGGCAACAGTATATTGTCTCCAAGAGACTCGTCTCATCAGAAAGGACACCCAAGGAGTCATAGTAAGAAGATAGGAAACAAAATTTTAGGTGAATGTAACACATAAGAAAGCAGGAGTTGTGATCTCAATATCAGACAAAATACTCTTTAAGCTATCAAAAATTTTAAAAGATATAGAAGGTCACTACGTAATGATAAAAGGTTCAATCCATCAACAAAAAATATCCATTCTAAACATGTATGCACCCAACAAAGGAGTGCCAACTGTCATAAAGCAGCTTGTGGGTAAACTAGAAAAAGATATTGGCTCTAACACTATCATAGCTGGAGACTTAAATTTTCCCACTAGCAACCCTAGACAGATCATCAAGACAAAAAAATCAACAAGGAGATCCAGAACCTCAAACTGATGCTTGACCAAATGGACTTAATTGATACCGACAGAACATTCCACCCAACAACCATGGCATATACATTCTACTTATTACCTCATAGAACATACTCTAAGGTCAACCATATCCTCGGCCATAAATCAAGCATAAACAAATTCCATAATACTGAAATACTGCCATGCACACTCTCAGACCACATTGGAATAAAAATAAATAACAACACCAACAATGTTCCCCCCAAATCCAAAAAGACACAGACACAAAACAGCATGATACTAAACAACTCCTGGGTCAACACAGACATCAAAACAGAGATTAAAAGATTCCTGGAAACAAATAAAATGAAAAAACATCATACCAAAATTTCTAGGATGCTATAAAAGAAGTACTAAGAGGGAAATTCATATCTCTATGAACACACATGAAGAAAATGGAAAGGTCACAATTTAACAGCCTAACAAGTCAACTAAGGAAGCAGAAAAAGCAAGACCACCAAAACCCTAACTTCAGGAGAAGAACCCAGATCACCAAAATAAGAGCCCAAATTTGGGACATAGAAGACAAAAATATAATTTTTAAAAAATCAATGAAACAAAAGCTGGTTATTTGAAAGGATAAACAAGATTGATGAACACCTAGCTACACTGATCAAGAAAAAGAGAAACAAATCCAAATAAACACAATTGGAAATGCAAAAGATGAAGCAAAAACTGACCTTGAAGAAATACAAAAGATTGTCAGAGATTACTATGTACACCTGTATGGAAACAACCTTGAAAACCTAAATGAAATGGAGGACTTTCTGATATCACACAACCTCCCCAGGTTGAAACAAGAAGAAATGGAGACCTTAAATAGACCAATAACAACCCAGGAAATCAACTATGTCATAAGAAAACCACCTTTTAAAAAAAAACGCAGGACCTCATGACTTTCCAGCAGAATTCTTCAAAACATACAAGGAGGAGCTGATACCAATCCTACTGAAAGTATTGCAGGCAATTGAGGGAGATGAAACTCTTCCCAAATCATGAAGTTAACATCACATTGATACCCAAACCAGGTAAAGATCCAGCAAAGAAAGAGAACTACAGGCCAATATCCTTGATGAACATTGATGCTAAAATTCTCAACAGGATTTTAGAAAAACGGATCCAACAACACATCTCAAAAATCATCCACCATGATAAAGTAGGCTATATCCCTGGGATATAGTGCTGGTTTGACATTTGTCAGGCCATAAATGTAATTAAATACACCAACAGATGTAAAAACAAAAACCACATGATTATATCGTTAGACGCAGAAAAAGTTGTCAAGAAAATACAGCACTCCTTCTTGATAAAAACCCTTGAGCATCTAGGCATAGATGGAACATACCACACTGTAATAAGTGCAGTCTCTGAGAAACCCACAGCCACCATACTGCTAAACAGACAGAAATTTGGAATATTTCCCCTGAAAACCAAAACAAGACAAGGATGTCCACTCTCACCCCTCCTGTTCAACATAGTATTGGAAGTCCTAGCTAGAGCAATCAGACAAGAGAAGGAAATCAGGGGTATCCAAATAGGAAAAGAGGAAGTCAAGTTATCCCTCTTTGCAGACAACATGATTCTATGTCTTGAAAACCCAAGAGAATCTGTCAAAAGCCTCCTTGCACTGATAAAGGACTTTGGCAAAGTTTTAAGGTATAAAATAAAAGTGCAAAAGACAGCTGCATTCTTACACACCAACAATAGACAAACAGAAACCCCCCAAAAAGCACAATTCCATTCGCAATATCCACAAAAAAATGAAATACCTTGGCATCTTCCTAACCAGAGAAGTCAAAGACCTTTACAACGAAACACTGCCCAAAGAAATCAAAGATGACACAAACAAATGGAAAAATATCCCATGCTTATGAACTGGAAGAATCAACATTGTTAAGACGTCCATCCTACCCAAGGCAATCTGTAGACTTAACACAATACCCTTAAATTACCAGCAGCATTCTTCTCAGACCTGGAAATGACAATACAGGAATTCATGCAGAATCATATTCATATGGAAACATTTGACCACAAATAGCCAATACAACCCTCAGCCAAAAAAAAAAAAAAACAAAGTGGGAAGTATCACACATCCAGACTTTAAACTTTATTATAAAACTATAATAATCAAAACAACCTAGTATTGGTACAAGAACAGGCATACAGACCAATGGAATAGAATAGAGATTCCGAAAGCAAAACTTCAATTTGTCAGCCAACTCATCTTCAACAAAACCTTCACCACCAACCACTGGGGAGAAGAGAACCTATTCAGGAAATGGTGCTGGGAAAACTGGCTGACCACATGGAGAAGATTAAAACAACACCCCTGCCTATCACCATACTCAAAAATCATCTCAAAATGGACCAAAGAATTAAACATAAAACCTCGAACTATAAGAACCTTAGAAAATGCAGGAGATACCCTTATGGAACTAGCAACCAATTCCTGAACAAAACACCAAGTGCCCATGCCATACAAGATGAAATAGACAAGTGGGACATCATCAAACTGACAAGCTTCTGCAAAGCCAGATAACCCATTAAGAGCAGGAAGACAGCTCTCAGACTGGGGGAAAAAAAGTTTGCCAACTGTATCTGACAAAGGCCTAATATCTAGCATCTACAAGGAATTCAAACATGCCGGGGCCGGGGGGTCAGGGGGAGGGCAGGGAACAAACAAGACAGCCCCATTAGAAAGAGGGCAAAAGATATAAATAGACACTAGATACATGAAAAAATACTTAGCCTCACTAGTCATCAAAGAGATGCAAATTACAACCACACTGAGATACCTCCTAACTCCAGTCAGGGTGGCCATCATCAATAACTCAAAAAAAAACAGATGCTGGAGAGGATGAGGGGAAACACTTCTACACTGTTGGTGGGAGTGTAAACTAGTACAACTTCTGTGGAAAACAGTTTGGCAATTCTTACAATATTTAACAACTGACTTCCCATATGATCCCACAATCCCCCTACTGGGAATATACCCGGAGAAACTCAAATCACTTTATGAAAGAGATACCTGCACATGCATGTTTACTGCAGCATTATTCACAATAGCAAAAACATGGAACCAACCATGCTGCACATCGAAAGAGGACTGGATAAAAAAAATGTGGTAGATATACTCAATGGAATATTATGCAGCCACAAAGGACAAAATTATGAACTTTGCAGCACCTTGGATGGACTTGGAATCTATAATACTGAGTGATCTACCACAGAAACCAAAGAACCGAGTATCACATGTAATCACCCATATACAGACCTTCAACAACAATTGTAATACTATAAGAAGAGATTGGCAGTAGTGGAAAACTTTCAGGGATGTGGGTGGGATTGGCAGCAATGGGAAACTGCCAGGGGATGGGGGGACACATCTCACAAACAAGGGCACCGGCATAGTGAATATTTATATACCTAACCCTGAATTGTACCCCACATATTCAAAATTAAAAATTAAAAAAGAGAACATCTGTAAAGGCTATGCTAATATACATAAAAGTTACAAATTGTTACTATCAGTTATATGACAGTATTATCCAAATTGGAAAACAGGAGGAAAAGAAGTGAGCAAAATTTGCTAATCATCTACTGTGTTCCAGTAATTGGGTTAAAGTTTCCCATTATTTTATATATTAATAAGATGTTTTACTTTTAATTGAAGCATGCCTATAAATGCAGTGAAATTGCTTTATTAATAAATTTAGGTGTTATATTCATCGTGATTGATTTATTTCTTGAACATATAGTTGTGCCAGCAGATCCATTTCAACAATTTTGGAGGTGTGGCTGTGATATGTACAATGATAGATTGAGGATAACCTGCTGGGTAGAATGGAGGTATTAAGACTGGTAGAGGAAGAGAAGATCTTGATGTTTCTTTTTCATTTGGTAACTAATGTATTAGTCAGCAGAACTTTACTTGATACTTATTCTGCATTCAGCTTTGTTTTAGTGCTGTGCCTATAAGAAAGAATAAGACGACCTATGAAAATTTCAGCTGGTCTTCATCCTTGAAAAAGAACATTGAAGGATCTGGTGTATAACAGCTAACTAGAACTAAAAAGTGCTTATTTAGATAAAATATGAACTATTGCATATATCAGGAGTCTGCCATTAATACTATGGTAATTTTATTTGACCATGGAGAATGAGAAGAGAGATGCAGATTGGCTAGCTCAGAAACAAAGCATCTTAAATACCAATTCTCATATGAATGGAGCTCTATGCCTTTGAACAAGTCATTTCATTTTGCAGAACTTCTTTTTCATGTGTAAAAAGGGAAAAATAATATTTACACATTCACCTTCCTAATAAGAGCACCTTGAGAAATAAAAAATGCATTGTTTCTGGATTTGGAAGAATAAAATCAAAATGATAACCAAAGAGGTTGTGAGACTCAGGGGCCAGAGTTACTCACAAAAAGGCTGTATTTAGACAAGCTATATAATTTTATATTTCTCAAATGTAAACATTTAAGATATCATGCCTTTACATGACAATAAATGGAAATCTGTGTATATAAAATGTTACTTTGAGGAAAACTGCTATGGTTTACTTACATCTAGAAATTATTATATATATGTCAAAAAATTGTAATGAGAATTTTAAAGTTCTAAGTCATTTCCAAGTAGGCAAATGAAATATAATTGTGAATCCTGAATTGAATTATTATTTTTTAAAAAAATATAACCTCTTCTAGAGATTGTAGTAGATCTAGAGATTTCAGTAGGAATATACATTATACTGGTTATTCACCCTGACTAGTGTCATTCAATAGAGACCTTTTTTATTTTGCTTTGTGTTCTCTTTGTTACTATACTAATATATTAGCTATTGACATAATATTGCCTTAAATTTGTTCTCTAGTATTACTTCATTTAACAAGTCTGTATTAAGCACTGATCTCACAAGGTTTTTAGCAGGAACAAAAAAGAAAACACCTATGAAGATGCAATAAGAACATCAATGTGCATTCTTAAAGGTAGTTCTTAAACCATATGACTGTCAAGACTTCCGCTAAGTGCTTGGGCAAAAATTTTAACATGTCTTCTCAACCACTGGGGTTATATATATTCTGTATTTTTAGTAAGGTAGGTAAAACATAAGCTACATCTTTTGTAGCTTTTGTAACTTATCTTCTACCCACCTCCTCATGCCCAGTGAAATAAGGATGGCAATAGCTGTCCAAAAAAGTGTACTAAAATAACATGTTAATTAATAATTATATAACTCTGCTAGATCATAATCTCTAATTGTATTCTTTTCTATAAAGTGCTACAGATTTTGCAACATCACATATCATGTGTGACATGAAAAGAGATTTGTAGAACTTTAAGTTATATGTTGGGACAGAATACTTACCAGACTTAGTTTGATTCACCAATAAATGAAGTCAGTTATTATGCAGCTTTGCTTAAGGATTGTTTTCTTATGAGTGATCCAAGTTACTTGACTATAAATGGAGTATACACTACAATAATAGGCGCCTTTTAAGAATAAAATAATTATTAGAAATTTGTATAGTAGTTTTCTGTTACATAGTAGAATGAAAAAGATTGAATTTATTCATAAATATAGATTAATTAACTAGTCAGATCACCATTACTTGGCTATGAAGAAACAATCTATGGTAAATGCTTACTGTAGATGTTTGAATACTGAAATTATGAGGAAAAAAGGACAAAAGGCCAATAAAAATTTCCAGGAGAAAATGAAATAAGGTATTCATAACACTGGATTGTACAAAGACATCTCAGGACACAAGGAATTTACTGTACAAACTTGATAAAAGCTACTTCACTAAAAATAAAAATTTAGCCCTTCAGAACACATCATTAAGAAAAGGAAAGGAGAAAATGTTTTCAATAATCCACAGTCTGACCAAAAATAATCTGTGTAAAATATACAATTTTTTAATATTTAGGAGAGAATTTTAAAAGGCAAAAAAATGTTTAATGATCATTTCACCAAAAAAAGACATATATAAGCAATAAGCACATGGAGAGACTCTCCACCTGATTAATCATGAATGAAATGCAAATTAAAACTACAAGATGCACTACATAGTCACAAGTATGGCTAAACTTAAAGGCTGACAAATACCAAGTATTGATAAACGTGCAGAACAACTAGACCTCTCATACATTGCTGGTGAGAATGTAAAATGATACAGTCATTTTACAAAATAATTTGGCAGTTTCTTGTTAAATTAACTTTGACCCTAGTGCTTAGACCCTAACAGTTCCCAGGATGCGGAAGCCAAGAGCCATTTTTTTTCATCAACAAAACCCTTCCTGGGAAGAAAATGCTGGGAGAGATTGACTAAGTGGGTGCCCGTGAGCAAGTGGCGAGGGCCCTGGTGCAACAGCTGGTGCAGCACCTTCCCTGCTTGGTCCCTGGCTCTTCGCAGGTCACAGAAGGCAAGCATCATTTTTTTTTAATGAACAAAAGTTTTCCTGTGAAGAAGTGGCAGGGAAATACTACCACCCCAGGCTCTGCCTCACCACTGCAGCAGGAGAGACTGCCGGCTTCATGTTTTGTCTCACCATTTCAGTGCCTGGCAGGGCACTGGAAGGGCCTGCAAAGGCAGTCCAGAGGCAGAGTCCAAAGGAAGAGGACAAGAGAGGCACCCCATCACCATCTTGAAGGTGGGGTCAGAAAGTACTCCGACTTGCTCACCACAGAACAACAGACCCAATCTGCATGACTGGTGGATCAAACACTCAGGGACTGATTGTGACCCAGAGGGAATTTCCTGAAAGCACAAACTTCAGAGAGACCTGAAAAGTGATGAATCCCAGGAGTCCCCCTACCCTATCCAGCTGTGGGAAAGAGTGTGGCCAGAAAAGGACAAGGAAGAACTCCAAAGAGATAGTGGTGAGTCCAGGGCTCACCCAAAACCCCTCCTCCCCAGCAATCCTCTGAACGTAAGACCCACACAGCTGGACCACGACTGAGAGGGACAAACCCAGGCAGAGCCTGGACATCAGTCACAATAGGAGAACTCCATTCCAGGATAGGCCTGGATGGGGCACCTCCTATGAGTACATACCTGGAGAAGAGACAATCTTACATCTCCTTACCAGAGGAGACCTCAATGACCAGACGAGATCCTCCTTGCCTGCTCCAGACACTGAGGAGAGAGTGAAAGAGGTGGCTTTGCAGGAGAGAACAGATTAGAGGAAAAATTACAGAACCTGTCATAAGAGGTTTTTTTTTTAACTCTTAAAAATTTTTTTTTAAATGTTTTGCCTGTTTGTTAGTTCATCAATTTTTTAAATATTGTTCCTTTGTGCATGAATGTGTATGTGAGGGTTTGATCTGCATTCCCAATTTTTTTCTTTTGTTCTTTTCTTTTTCTGCTTATATCTTCTTTTATATGTTATTCTGTTTATGTGTCTATGTGAATGATTGAGTGTTCATCTTCCAATTTTGTTATTGTTGGTTTGTTTCTACTCTTTTGTTCTTCTGGGTTATTTTATTTTATTTTATTTTATTTGTACTTTAAGGTGTGTGTCAATATGTGTATGAGGGTTCAATCTGAATTCCTTTTTTTTCCCCCAGTCTTTCTGTTTTTCTCCTCCATTCATGCAGACAAAGCATGTGTATGAGTATTCAGTATTCTTGGTTCAGTATTCTTGGTTGATGGAGTTTGTTTTGTTTCACTTTGCTGTTATTCCAGTTTGTTTGGGGGTGTGTGCATGTACATGTGTGTGTGTATTCAATGTTTTTTGCACTGGTTTTTGCAATGCATTGTCATATAAAGTGGTGATGGGAAGTGGGTCTCAGGGAACACATACCACACTCAGTGAACATTGTAATATGCAAGTAGTTTCTGAATCCAAGCACCCCATCCTTTACCTTATTCAACTTTTAAAAACTACAAGAGACAGCAATGCTTTCCACCTACAGTTCTATTTCAAAATAGAACAAATTCAGATCCCAGATCAGGAAAAAATAGAGGGCTGAGCAAACATCAGAATGGAAAGTCTATCCCACTGGCAATGAATAACAGAACTAAAGAAAAAACAAAAGAACTGTTACAAATGAGCAAAAACCAAAGGAAGACCTCAGGCAATTTCAAGTGTAACAAAGAGGAAACTCCTGAAAAATCAGACCTTGGAGCCCAAACAATGGAAGTAACCAAGGACTGGTCCCAGAATATGACAAGGATTAGGGAATGGATGGAAAGAGTGAATAAGACTCAAGATAGACAAGATGAAACACTGAAAGAACTTGTAACAGATATTTTGGCAATAAAAAATTTCATCCAGGAAATAAATAACAAGATGACAAGCAGAATTAATCTTGTTGAAGAAAGAATCTCAGAACTTGAAGACCAGAACATAGAATTAACCTGATCTGTAAAAAACATAGAAAGAAGACTATGAAAGTAAGAACAAAGCCCACAAGAGATGTGTGATTATATCAAGAGGATGAACCTATGCTTGATTGGTATACCAGAAGAAGATAGGGAAATGGAGAAGAACTTGGAGCAAGTATTTCAGGAGGTAATCCAAGAAAACTTTCCCATCTCACCAGAGATGTGACCAGTCAAGCATAAGAGACACAAAGAAACCCACAAGATAGCAAATGAGAAGACCAACACCTAGACACATAGTAATTCACCTGCACAAAATAGGCACAAATGAAAAAATCCTAAAGGTAGCAAGACAGAAAGGTCAGACTAACTACTGGGGAAACCCAATCAGAATAGCAGCAGATCTATCTGCAGAAACACTACAAGCAAGAAGGGACTGGAGTCAAATATTAAAAGTCCTCAAAGTTAAACAATTTCAACCAAGAATTTCCTACCCAGCCAAGCTCAACTTCATCAGTGATATAGAATTAAAATCCTTTCCAGATCCAATCTCTAAAAGATTATGCAGCTTCCAGACCAACTCTATAGGTGACACTTAAAAAGGTATTAAGCACAGAAGAAAAAAAAAAAGAATGACCACATACTTCCCAAGAGAATAACGGAATATAGAATCAACAGAGAATACAGCACAACAAGAAACTTAAAAACACACACATACATCGATCCCAAAGCCAAAAGAAAACAAGCAAAAAAAGAAAAAACTTCATAAAATTCATGATATGGATAAACACTCACATTTCAATAACCAGCCTGAGCGTGAATCGACTAAATGCACCACTGAGAAGACATAGAATGGCAAACTGGATAAGAAACCATGACCCAATTATTTGCTGCATCCAGGAAACTCATCCCACACAAGCAATGCACACAGACTCAAAGTTAAAGGATGTAAAATGAGTTTCCTGGCAAATGGATCAAAAAATAAGGCAGGAATCATGATCTTAATATCAGAAAAAACAACCTTCAAGCTATCAAAAATTTTAAAAGATAAAAAAGGACACTACATAATGATAAAAGTTTCAATCCATCAACAAGAAATATCCATCCTAAACATATATGCACCCAACACAGAAGCACTGCATTTATTAAGCAACTAATAAGTAAACTAAAAAAAGACTCTAACACTATTGACTCTAACACTATTATAGCAGGAGACTTGAATACCCAACTAACAGCCCTAGATAGATCATCAAGGCAAAACAATCAACAAGGAGATCCAGAACCTAAACTTGACTCTCAATCAAATGGACTTAATAGACACCTATAGATTATTCCATCCAAAAACCACAGAATATACATCCTACTCATCACCAAATGGAGTGTACTCCAAGATCAATCACATCCTTGGCCATAAATTGAGCATAAATAAATTCCAGAAGGTTAAAATATTGCCATGCACATTCTCAGACCACAGTAGAATAAAAATAAATATCAGCTTCCGGTTAAGATGGCGACGACATAGGTAGAACTGTGAGATCCTCTGAATGTGAGTTCCCCAAAAAGACTCTTGCCCTCCTCTCCCTACCCCCTTGCCAACAGCTGGACGCATTTGTCCGAGGCTCAGGGACCCCCAGTCCCACACAGGGCCGGCTATTGTGTCCCAGGCTGCTCCCACACGGGTGGGAAGGCTCGGGTCTCAACTCCCTCCCTGGCTGCATTGCCCAGACCAAGCCTCCGGTCACCCTGGGAGGCTCTGGGCACCCGCCCCTTGGAGAGACTGATTCCATTTCTGACTGAAGTATGCTGGAAGTGGCACGGGGCCACGTTTGCCACTCACCGCCTGCCCTTTGGAGCCTTGGAGCTCTGAAATCTGGAGCTCTGGAGCCCCGAGTGGAGCACCCAGCTGTGCAGCTGATCCCCGGGAGGCTCACGCTATCATGCTACCACAGACCATCATAGTTGATTGCCCAGGGACCCAAAGAGTGGAGAAAAAGGATCCTATCACTTCAGCCATTCTCCAGGCAGGGACTCACATTGCCCCGCCCACCTACAAGCAGTCTCCACCTGGGTTCCCAAGGTTACATCACTAAACAGAAGACAAAGCCACTCCCCTGGGAACTAAGCAGCAGAC
>CAUYQG010116977.1:0-57960 GCA_963574415.1 Tarsius wallacei
TGGAAACACAATATACTCAAATTTATGGAATACAGCAAAAGCAGGACTCATAAGGAAGTTTGTAGTAACAAATGCCTGTAACAAAAAAAGTAGAAAGACTTCAAAATAAACAATCTAACTATGTACTTCAAGAACAACAACAAAAAAAGAACAAACCAACACAAAATTAATAGAAAGAAAGAAATAATAAAGATAAGAACAAAGTGAATAAAATTGAGAGCAAAAAAATACAAAAGGTCAACAAAACAGAAAGGTGGTTTTTGAAAAGATAAAGCAAATTAACAAATCTTTAGCTAGCCTAAGAAAAACAAAGACCAAAATAAATAAAATGAGAAATAAAAAATGATACATAACAACTGAGATGACAAAAATACATAGAATCATTCAAGAACAACTATGCACCAAAAAGTTAAAAAACTTAGAAACAGATTAATTCCTGGATATATAACCTACAAAAATTGAATCATGAAGAAATAGAAGATATCAATAAACCAATAATTATTAATATGACCAAAGCCTT
Organism: Tarsius wallacei; assembly: GCA_963574415.1. Classification (NCBI taxonomy): domain Eukaryota; kingdom Metazoa; phylum Chordata; class Mammalia; order Primates; family Tarsiidae; genus Tarsius; species Tarsius wallacei. The sequence goes on from CAUYQG010116977.1 coordinate 521, forward strand.
AATAAAACAGCTCTTATTAAAGAAAAGTTCAGAATGAGATCATTTCACTGCTGAATTCTACCAAACAGTTAAAAAATAACTTATACCTTTAAACTCATTTTAGGAGTGGCCATCATTTTCCTGATACCAAAACCAGACAATAATGTAACAAAAAGAGAAAACTAAAGGCCAATATTATTGATTAATGTAGATACAAAATATGAACAAACTAAATTCAACAACACATTAAAAAGATAATTCACCATGACCAAATGGAATTCAGGCTAGGGATGCAAGGATGGTTCAATATATGCAAATCAATAAACATGATACACCACATTATCAGAGCCAAGTACTAAAACCACATTATTATTTCAACAGATGCTGAAAGAGCAGTTGATAAGATTCAACATTCCTTTATGATTAAAAAAAAATACTCTCATCAAACTGGGTATAGAGGGAACAACATACCTTAAAATAATAAGGATCACATATTTCAAACCCACAGCAAAACATCAGACTGAATGAGACCAAATTGAAGGCCACAAATTGAAGGCTCAAACAATCCTGAGCATAAAGAACAAAGCTAGAGGCATCACATTATCTGACTTCAAATTTCACTACAAAGTTAAGAGTAACCAAATCAGCATGGTACTGGCATAAAAACAGACACATAAACCAATGGAAGAGAATAGAGAACTCATAAATAAATCCATATGTTTACAGCCAAATCATCTTCAACAAGGTAACCAGTAAAAGAATAGTCTTTTCAATAAATGTACTAGATAAACTGGATAACTATATGAAGAAGAATTAAACTAGACCTCAAAACTATCTCTCACCATACTAAAAAAGCAATTCAAAAGGGATTAAAGACTTGAATCTAAGGCCTGAAACTATAAAACTACTAAAAGAAAGCACTGGGGAAGTACTCCAGGGTTGGAAAAGATTTTTTTGTATAAGATCTCAAAAGCACAGGCAACCAAAACAAAATAAATAATGGGATTACATCACCTAAGAAGTGTTTGCACAGCAAAGGAAACAATTAGCAAAAAGTGGAAACAACACACAGAATGTGAGAAAATATTTGAAAATGACCCATCTAACATGAAATGAATAATCAGAATATATAAGGAGCTCAAACAACTCCAAAAAAATAGTAATCTGACTCAAACATGGACATAAGACCTAAAAAGACATTACTCAAAATAAGACATATGAATGATCAACAGGTATATGAAAAAATGTTCGACATCACTAATCATCACAGAAATGCAAATCAAAACTACCATGAGGTACCATTTCATCCAAACTAAAATGTCTTTTTTAAAACAGGCAATAATAAGTGCTAGCAAGGAGGTGGGGTAAAGGGGAACCCTCGTACACTGTTGGTGAGGTCATTAGTACAGCCACTTTTTAGTGCAGTCTCTAATTTACAAGGTGTAAATTAGTACAGCCACCATGAAGAACAGAATGTTGATCCCTTAAAAAATGAAAAATAGAACTACCATATGATCCAGCAATTCCACTAATGCATATATGTCCAAAAGAAAAGAAATTACTATATTGAAGAGATATCTGCACTCCGGTGTTTATTGCAGCACTATTCACAATGGTCAAAACATGAATCACCCTAAGTGCCTACAACAAATAAATGAATGAAGAAAGTGTGGTATGTATACAGACAATGAGATATTATTTAGCCAAACAAACAAAATAAAAAGAGAATGAAATCTTGTCATTTGCAATAACATGGATGAGCCTAAAGGTCACTGTGTTAAGTGAAATACTCCAAGCACAGGAAGACAAGACAAATATTGCGTGTTCTCACTCATAAGTAGGAGTTAAAAGAGTGGATCTCATGAAGATAAAGAGTAGTTTGGTGGTTACCAGAGCTGGGAAGCGTAGTGGGGAGAGAGCTTTGAAGAGAGGCTGATTAATGGGTACAAACATACAGTTTCCTAGAAGAAATAAAACCTACTGCTAGAATATTTCAAGTACACTGATTTGATCTTGTGCAAATTATATGAATGTATTAAATTATCACTTGTACCACAAACTATGTACATCTATTGTGCATCAATTTTTTAAAAAATTAAAGGATGGGTCTTCTGCTCACTCCCAGCTTGCGGTCAGCTTTTATGCCCAGTAAATTCTCTTTACATTTCTCAGAAACATTACTTCCTCTCTATTCCTGCTGCCACGGGTTTGTTTGTTCCTTCAGCATTTTTAATGCTACACTGGTCTCATGACAGGGTTTTTTCCCCTCGATTTCCATTCTGCTTTAATCAGTCCTACCCTATACTCTAGCCTGAATGATTTTTAGTAAAGCATAATCCTTATCAGGGATATCCTGGGTTCAAAATCTTTAGAAGGGTTCTACAGAATAAAGTCCAACCTCCATCCTATTGAAGAGAAGCTTCTGTCACTCCAATGTAAATTTTTTATGCCCCAGCCATATTGTGACTCACTTCCCAGACCCTGGATGTGCCTCATTTTTTTTTCCTCCTCTGTATCTTTGCAAAGATTCTGCTCCTGTGCCTGAAATGTCTTTTTAAAATTATTGCCTCTACTCATTCTCTGAGACTTTCCTTTCATGTCATTTGCTCAATGGAAACTTCTCTCCTACTGTCCCCATCAGGCTGAGTGTTAGATGCTCCCCATTCTATGTTCCAGAGACAACATGCTTGAACCTTAGCAAAGACACTTGCCTTCCTGCCATGCACAGTTCTGGCTAACTTGATAAAGTAAGTGCTGCTTAAATAAAGCAGCTATGTAGTATACACTTTTGAATCCACAGCAACTTGAGGCATTTGATAAGTACCTTTCAGAGCAAATATACACATAAACATATTATATATGCAGTATCAGAAAAAAAAAATGGGTTTGAGATCTTTACTGTTCCGAGCTATTGATATTTCAGCTCTGTATGGACTACTTTTTGAGAAAAGATCACCTAACACATTGTTCAAAGAAAAGCTTCAGACAAATTAAATTTAACAAAGATTATTTGAGCAAAGAAAGATTTATGAATTAGACAGCATTCAGAACCAGAAGAGGTTCAGAGAACTCAGCTCTGCAACAGTGGGTAGTGATTATTTATAGACAGCATAGGGAAGTAGGGTGCATAATTAGCTTGATTGGATACACTAGGCATTTGCTTGATATTTGAATATGGTCTGATCAGTTGACTGCCTATGATTGGCTGATGCTCAGCTGCTTGGGATTGGCTGAGACTCAGTTGTTGGTTATACTCCTAAGTTAGGTGTTCAGTTGTTTATGCACTAAGTTAGGTTGCAGTTCATTGATGAAGGAACTCCAGGTAAGGAGACAGCCTCAGGCCAAATGTAGTGTAAAAGCATGCGTCACAATGGCACAACACAGTCAAAACAAATAGCTGCAGCTATAAAAGAGCAAACGTGCTAAGGCAGGCATACTATACAAAGCAGGTGAGTTGTAGCAAAAATCCAAAACGGATTATTAGTAAAGTCTCTGTCTACACTGAAAGTGCCCCATAAAGGTGTTTGTAGGAGGTTAGTGTTATTCATACATCGTTCTTACTCTTAAATAAGACCAAACTAGTTTCTGAGCTTGCTATTTGTGGAATGGGTGGACATCAAGAAGAAATTTCTGTGGCATGTGTCTTTACCTATTATGCCTTGGGAAGCATAAGGACTTGATTTTCTTTGACCAAGCGTGGAAAATTTTTCTTCTTTTCTTTTTGATATGTACTTATATGGCTATGTCTTGAAAAGAGGATCAGAGTTGAGGACTGGCATGTTCTATGCCATCTGAATATCTGCTCTGTTTGCAGCACTGGTTTTCCCTTAATGGGGAAAAGAGAAACAGACACTGAAGGAAGAATTGTCAGTAGTGTCATGGCATTCTTATGCACATAGAACTACTTCTGTGCCTAAGAAGCAGCAATCACCACGGGAGAGGAAAGGCTGTTTGCACACCAATTCTACTACAGACCACAGAAATCAGACAGAACAATATATACAAAATCACTGAACTGAAAGTAAAAATAAATGTTCCATGGTCATAGGTTGTCGCTTGTTTGTTTGTGGGGGGAGAGTGGAATTAATTAGGAAATGTTAATGCTCAATAGAGTGGTTTTGCCATACTTTTTTTTATTTTAATCATTTTCTTCTTTTTTCAGAATTAGAGGCATATCTTTTCTATTTTTTGTGTTGCTTTTTCTAATTCATTTTTGGTTAATCTACTCTCATGGTTTATTCACTGAAAACGAATTAGAAATTACAAAAACTATATTCATTTTAACCAAATCGTTGTTTGAAACAAATTGTTGTCTTGAGCAGCTTGCTGAATTTTAATCAGATTACATTTCATCAATTTGGAGACAGTGAAATCACGTTGCCCAAATGGCTTGGGGGCTAATTGACTAACAACGCCTCACTCAAAGCCCTCATAGTGGCCTATGGTGAGGCCAGCATTGTGATGCCAGTGGACGGATGAGCCAAGGGGGATTGTCTCAAATGGCACTGGCAGCGGGAGGTAATGGAAGCCACCATAGAGAGAAAGTCATAACTAAGGAAAAGGAACAGGCATATTCCTTTCTACTTCCAGAAAACCCCTAGGGCACTCCCAAAAATAACCAAAGGAGTCTATATTGAAGAAGGTGAGATTCTAATTTTCTTTTTATCTTATGTCATATGGGAGGTATCCTAGTAAGAATGGTATAAAATCTGTAGGATCTTTTTTCAAAAAAGCATGAAAAATGTGTCATTAAAGGTACTAAAATCTAAGGGCTTTTTTTTTCAGTCTTTCAATTTGTCATTGTGCTTTATATTTGCTATTTAATGGCTTTTCAAGTAAAGAAAAATCAAAAGTTGGCACTTCTAGCATGAATTTTACTATTCTTCGTTACATTGTACAATGCCAGTTTTAAGTGCAAATAGACAAATTTATAGTGAAATCCGTGAAATTACACATACATACATATGTACTTTGCTCTTATTAGAAAGCTGTTCAAAATGAATCAACTTTCTTTATTTTACTTCTTGATAAATGTGCATTCTTCCAAGGCTCTCTACCTTCAACCTGTTAGTAAGTAAGAAAGCAATGAAGGAAAATGAGTTACAAATTGCCTGATCTTTTGTTTTCCTTCTATGTCATCATTTTCATCACAAGTAGTTGGCTAATGAGGGAAGGTAACAAGTATGAAAAAGAAAGATTGACCAGAAACAGTGTCTCAAGGCTGTAATCCCAGCACTTTGAGAGGCTGAGAAAGGAGGATCAATCACTTGAAGCCAGAAGTTCAAGACCAGCCTGGAAGCATAGTGAGATCCTGTTTCTATAAATATATTTATATATTATATATTATATATATATATAATTTCTTCACAGCAACTTGGATTGACTTAGAATCTATAATACTGAATGACCTATCACAGAAACAAAGAACCAATTATCACATGTTCTCACTCATAAGCAGACCTTGAACAATCATAATGCTATAAGAAAGGGATTGGCAGTAGTAGGAGGGGGAGGGGGAGGCACACCTTATCAACAAGGGTACCTAGATAATGAACATTTGTATACCTAACACTGAATTGTGCCCCACGTATTTAAAATAAAAAATCTAAAATAAAATAAAAGAGAAAGAAAGAAAAAAATATATGATAGGGTTGCTTAGTTGTTTGTGTTTGTTAGAATATCATTGCCTTCTTTTTACTTTTGAAGCAAGTTTTTTATTTTTTTTTTATTTTTTATTTTTTCCCAAGAGAAAGCGTGATCGCTTTCAGTACAGCCCAGCCTACTCAGTCTCAAACACAGGGTAACCAAAAGATCAAAGGAAAAGATTAGAGAGACTCTAGACAAATAGCTAAACACTGGAGCAACCTAAATGTTCCTCAAAAGAAAAACAGGCAAACAAATTGTGGTACTTTCATGCAATTAAATGTTATTTGCCAATAAAAAAGAACAAACTCCTAATATGTGTGTTAACATGGGTGAATTTCATAAACATGTTGAACAAATGAAGCCAGATACAAAAGAGCAGATACTGAATGAGTTCATTTTTTATGAGGCTCTTGAACAGGAAAACTCACTCTGTGATGATGGATGTCAGAGCACTTGTTTCTTTAGAGGAATTGAGGGACAACTAGAACATGACCTGAGGAAACTTTCTAGGTGTTGGAAGTGTTCTAGTCTTGACTGGGCCATGGGCTCCATGGATATTTCCTTTTACCCAAACTCATCAAACAGTGCATTTAAAATCTCTCAATTTCACTCTATATAAAGGATGCCTCAGTAAAAAGTAAGTTACTGTGTATATCTTTTTCAAAAAAAAAACAGTTACCTTGTACCTTTTCTCTTATAAGCAAATTTTAAGATCAGGTTGCCAAATGCCACAATGATTATGTTGGGATTGAAAAAGCATTCATTTTGTGCATTTATTTAGGAGAAATGGCAATCTTACTATATTAAGTCATCCTTATTATTATTTCTTGTTTTTAAGGGGTTTTAAAATATAATTTCATTGATGTTATCTCATTAGAAAATGTTCACATTGTTGTTAGATTTACTTCTAGGTGATTTACAGACTCTTATTTTCTTTTCTTTTTTTTTTTTTTTTTTGAGTAAGCATGTCACTCTGTCGCCCAGGCTAGAGTGCAGTGGCAGGTTCATGGCCACCGCAGCTTCTGTCTGCTGGGCTCAGGTGATCCTTCCACCTCAGCTTTCCAAGTAGTGGGGACTACAGGCACATGCCACCATGCCCAGCTAATTTTTTTGATTTATTGTAGAGATGAGGTCTTGCCAAGTTGCCCAGGCTGGTCTCCAACCCATGGGCTCAGGCAATCCTCTCACCTTGGCCTCCCAAGTGCTGGGATGATAAGCGTGAACCATCCCACCCAGCTATTTTCTTATGTAAATTGATTTTCCCCATTTGATTTTCTTATTGATTCTTAATGGCAAATAAACTACTGATTTTTTTGTATCAGCCACCTAATTGAATTATATTAGTAGTAGTAGTTATTATTATTATTAGTTTTTAGTTGGTTTTCTGAGTTCTCTGCATAGTCAGTTTTCATATTTGCAGACAGTAATGATTTTTCCCTATTACATATTACAATTCTATTGCATTGCAAAAGCTAGAATGACTACAATATTAAACAGAAGGATATTGAATAGCAGTGGTAGAAAATGGTATCCTTGTCATGTTTTCAAGAATATATTTATTATTTCACTATTATGATATTTGCTCTCAGCACTTCACAAACATGTATCAAGTTAGAAAATTTCCTTTTATTTCCAGAAAAATGGTCTTTGGTTTTCATATTGGTTTCATTAAAATGAGTGGCAAATCGTTTTGGTAACTATAGAGATGGTTATTTTTTTTCTGCCTTAAAATGTTAGTGTAATCATCTATATTAATAAATATGTTAATATTGAAACATCTTTGGAATTCAAAAATAACCTCTACTGTTGATAATTTGTTAGTCTTTTAACATGTGCGTGGCTTCCATTTGTTAATATTTTATTTAGAAAATGTCCATTAATTTTTATTCTTTAGATTGCTATTTGATTTCCAGTTTTTCTCTGGGTTTCATATCAGGGCTTTGCCTGCCCTCAGTTGAGTCTGGAAAGCTGCCAATTCTTTTCTATTTTTGAAACAGTCGAAATATTGAAAGAAGATTTGGCACAACTTGTCTATAGAATTACCTAGGCATTCTAACATTGTTAGATGTTGCAGTTTCCTCTGATAATTGGCCTACATAGGGTTTTTACTGTTACTCTTCTTTATCATATACTAAAAAATCTTCATTTCATCTCGAATTTCAAATCTATTGAAATGTGGTTGTAAGAAGGATTATTATGACTTTTATTATTATCATTGTTTTCCTTCACTTTTCTACAAAAAGTTTTGCTAGTGGTTAACCTAATTTATTTGTCTTTTTGAAGAACAACTTTTTGGTTTTATTCTTAAGTTTATGTTTATTTTCTAATTCCACACAATTCTGCTTTTACCTGTATTACATGTTTCTATTTTTCTGTTTTATATATTTTTTTAATTTGTTGAACTGAAAGTCTAGGTCACAAATGTAGTTTAAGAAATGCACTATAAGATTACAAATTGCCTTCTGAATACTATTTTGTATGCATCCCATGTTTTTAGTAAGGTTTTGTTTTTGTAATTGATGTTATTTTTCATCTCAAGAATTTTTAAACAGTTGCTTTTAAATTTTCAAGTTATTAGATGAGGAAGTTTTATTACTTTTTTTTACTAATTATACTTTTATTATATTGTGGTGAGAGAATGTGTTTTATTATTCAGACTTCAGATTTATATTACCTTTGTGATATACTTTTTGTGAAAAGTTTTTTGATTATTTCATCATGTTTAAAAGATGTATATTATCTATTTTTGAGAAATATCCTTCCATATATAAATTAAAGTATTCAAATTTTTTATATTTCATACCATTTCCTTTTTTGTTTTCTAGGTCTGTTAAAATCTTTCACAAAAATTTTTAATTTGTGAAATTCTCCTTGGGTTTCAAGCAGTTTTTGTTTTATTGTTTGTTTTTATTTCAGTTTTATTTCCATTTTATTATAGTTTTAGGGAATATGAATAGTTTTTGGTTATATGGCTGCATGGTATAGTGGCAAAGACATATGGGCTGTAAGTGTACCCACCACCCCCAACTGTACACATTGTACCCAATAGGTGATTTTTCATCCCTTTACTCTTCCCCATCCTTCACCTTCTGAGTCTCCAGTGTCCATTATGGCATTCTCTATGCCTTTGCAGATACTTATTTTAGCTCCCACTTATAAGTGAGAAGATGTGATGATTGGTTTTCTGGTCCTGTGTTAGTTCACTTAGGATGATGTCCTCCAATTCCGTCCACATTGCTTCAAACAAAATTATTTCACTCTTTTTTTAATGTCTAAATAGTATTCCATGGTGTGTGTGTGTGTGCATGTGTGTGTGTGCATGTACAAAATCACATTTTTATTATCCACTGATTGATTGATAGGCATTTAGGCTGATTCCATATCTTTGCAATTGTGAATTGTGCTGCAATGAACATCTGAGTGCAGGTGTCTCTTTTGTATAATGACCTCTGATCCATTTTTGTATAACGACCTCTGATCCTTTGGGTAGATGCCTAGTAGTGGGATTGCCAGATTGAATGGTAGATCTACTTTTAGTTCTTTTATTAATTTCTATCGAGGTTGTAATTTATACTACCATCAACAGTGTATAAGGGTTCTCTTTCACTGCATCTGTGCCAGTATCTATTTTTTTGCTTTTTTTTTTGTTTGTTTGTTTTTGTTTTTAAATAATGGCCATTCTGACTGCTGTTAGGTAGTATCTCGTTGTGACTTTAATTTGCATTTCTCTAATAATTTGTGGTGTTAAACATTTTTTCATATATATGTTGGTCATTTGTATATCTCCTTCTGAGAGAAGACTGTTTATGACGTTTGTCCACTTTTTAATGGGGCTATTTGCTTTTATCTTGCTAATTTGTTTGTGTTCTTTGTAGATTCTGGATATTAGTCCTTGATCAGATGTATAGTTTGTGAATATCTTCTCCCACTCCATAGGTTGCCTATTAACACTGTTAATTATTTCTTTTGCTTTTTGTTTCATTAAGTTCCACTTATCTATTCTGTGTATGTGTTTGCTTTGGGGGTGTTAGCCATAAATTCTTTACCTAGGCCAGTATCCAGAAGAATTTTTCCTAGATTTCTTCTAGTATTTTTGCAGTTTCATGTCTGATATCTCAGTCTTTAATTCTTCTTGAGTTAGTTTTTGTATGTGGTAAGAGATAGGGATCAAGTTTCATTCTTCTGCAAGTAGCTATCAAATTTTTCCAGCACCATTTGTTAAACAAAGTGTCCTGTTTTCACTGTATGTTTTTGTTTGCTTTGTTCAAAATAAGTTTGTTGTAGCTATATGGATTTATTTCTGGATTCTCTCTTTTGTTCTATTGGTTCATGTGTCTGCTCTTGTACCAGTACCACGCAGTCTTGGTTACCACAGTTTTGTAGTATAACTTGAAGTCAGGTGATGATGACTTCAGCTTTGTCCTTTTGCTAAGGATTGCTTTGGCTATTCTGTCTCTTTTTTTCTGTTCCATATGAATTTTGAGATTGTTTTTTCTGGTTCTGTGAAAAATTATGTTAGTTTGATAGGGATTGCATTGACTCTGTAGATTACTTTGGGTAATGTGGTCATTTTAACAATGTTGATTCTTCCAGTCCATAAGCATGGGATGTTTTTTCATTTGTTTCTGTCCTCTACAATTTCTTTTATTAGGGTTTTATAGTTTTCCTTGTAAAAATCTCTCACCCTCTTGGTTAAATACATATATGCCTAGATATTTTAGCATTTGGTCTGTTATTGTAAATGGAATTGAGTTCTTGATTTCATTCTCAGCTTGGTCACTATTGGTATATAGCAGTGCTACTGACTTGTGTATGTGTTGATTTTGCTTGACTGATTTATCAAGTCTAGGAGTCTTTTGGAGGAATCTTTAGGATTCTCTAGTTATAAAATCACATCATTGGCATGCAGAGATAGTTTGATTTCTTCTTTTCCAGTTTGGATACACTTTCTTTCTTTCTTTACCTGAATGCTCTGTCCGGGATTCCCAGTACTATGTTGACTAGAAGTGGTAAAAGTGGGCATGCTTGCCTTGCTTCAATTCTGAGGAAAAATGTGTTCAAATTTTCTCCATGAAGGATTTATTGTATACAGCTTTTATTATTTTGGGAAATGTTCCTTCTATGCCTATTTTGCTGTGGGTTTTTATCATAAGGTGATGTTTGATTTTGTCAAATGCTTTTTCTGCATCGATTGAAATGATCATATGGATTTTTGTTTTTAATTCTGTTTATGTGGTGTATCATTTATTGACTTGCATATGTTGAATCATCCTTGCATCCTGGGACAAAATCCACTTTATCATGGTGAATTTTTTTTTATGTGCTGTTGAATCCAGTTTGTTAGTATAGGTTTTTATGCATCTATGTTCATCAGGGATATTGGTCTGTAGTTTTCTTTTTTGTTGTGTCTTTTTCTGGCTTTGTATTAGGGTGATACTGGCTTCATAGAATGAGTTAGGAAGAATTATCTTCTTTCAAATCTAATGAAATAGCTTTGGTGATATTAGTACCAGTTCTTCTTTGAAAGTCTGGTAGAATTTGACTGTGAGTCTCAGGTCCTGGATTTTTTTCTGCTGAGAGACTTTCAATAACTGTTTCAATCTTGCTGCTTGTTATTGGTCTATTCAGGATTTCTATTTCTACCTGACTCAAGGTATGAGCATTGTACATTTCCAATAATTAACTATTTCCTCTAGATTGTCTAGTTTGTTTGTATTTATAATAATCTTGGATGAGCTTTTGTATTTCAGTCATATCACCTGCAATGTCTTCATTTTCATTTTTGATTGAGCTAATTTTAATCTTCTCTCTTTATTTCTTAATTAATCTAGCTAGTGGCCTAAGAATTTTGTTTACTTTTTCAAAGAACCAACCTTTTGTTTCCTTGATTCTTTGTATTATTTGTTTCAATTTCATTTAGATCTACTCTGATCTTCTCTATTTCTTTTCTTCTGCTTACTTTAAGTTTGGTTTGTTTATGTTCTTCTAGTTTTTTGAGACATGACATTAGGTTGTCAATATGTGACCTTTCAGTCTTTTTAATGTAGGCCTTAAGTGCTATAAGTTTTCCTCTGAACACAATTTTGGCCATATCCCAGAGGTTTTGGTAACTTGTATCATTGTTGTCATTCATTTCAAGGAATGTTTTAATTTACATGTCAATTCCATTGTTGTCTCAAAGATTGTTCAGTAGCAGATTGTTTAATTTCCATGTTTTTGTTTGGTTTTACAAGTTCTTCTTGGAGTTAATTTCTAGTTTTATTCCACTGTGGCCTGTGAAGTTGCTTGATACGATTTTGATTTTTTATTTTATTGAGACTTGATTTGTGACTTATCATATGGTCTATATTGTAGAATGTTCCATGTACTGAAGAGAAAAATATATATTCTGTAATTTGGGGGTGGAGTGTTCCGCAGATGTCTGTTACGTCCATTTGCTCTAGAGTCCAGCTTAGCTGCAGTGTTTTTTGTTGACTTCAACCTTGATGATTTGTCTATTGCTGTCAGTCCAGTGTTGAAATCTCCCACTATATCACTGTATTGTTGTCTATCTCTTAAGTCTAGTAGAATTTGTTTAAAGCTCTAGTGTTAGGTGCATAAATCGTCAATATTGTTATATCCTCTTGTTTGACTTATCTATCTTTATATAATAAACTTATTTATATTTTTTCACTGTTGTTAATTTATAGTCTGTTTTATCTGATATAAGAAGGGCTACTCCTGCTTATTTGGTTTCCATTCGTGTGGAATATTTTTTCCATCCCTTTACTTTGGGTTTATTGTAATCTTTGTGTGTTAAGTGAGTCAGGGAGTCTCTAGAAGGTGACAAATATTTGGATTGTGCTTTTTTTTTTTCAATTCTCCCAATCTATGTATATCTTTTAATTGGGGTCTTGAGACCATTTATATCAAGGGTTTTGGATTTTTTTTTTTAATTTATTTATTTTGAGTTGGGGATCTCACTCTGTTACTCAGGCTAGAGTGCAGAGGCATGATCACAATGACCACAGCTCACAGCAGCCTCAACCTCCTGGGCTCAGGTGATCTTTCCACCTCAGCATCCCAAGTGGCTGTGACTACAGGCACGCTCCACTATGCTCTGCTAATTTTTTTATTTTTTGTAGAGATGAGGTTTTGCTATGTTGCTCAGGCTGGTCTCGAACCCTGGGCTCAAGTAACACTCCCACCTTAGTCTTTCAAAGTTCTGTGATTAAAGTCATGAGTCACAGCACCAGGCCTACATTCTAGGTTAATGATGATATGTATGGTAATATTCCATTCATCATGGTTGTTACCTCATTGCTTTCCCTCTCTTCCTTTCTTGCTCTTACTCTCACTCTCACTCTCTTTCTATTGTGTTGGTGTTCTAAAATCCCTGTGAGCTTTATGATTTCCAGTGTTTTACTACTGGTGTATTCTGATATTTAGAACTCCTTTGAGTATTTCTTATAGAGCTGATCTAGTGGTGACAAGTTCCCTCAGCATTTGCTTGACTGTGAAAGACTTTATTTCTCCTTCATTTATGACTTAGTTTTGTGGGATACAAAATCTTTGGCTGACTGTTATTCTTTTTTGAGGAAATTGAAGATAGGTCCCCAATACCTTCTGGCTTGTAACATTGCTGCCAAGAAGTTTGCTATTAGTCTTATAGGTTTACCTTTGTAAGTTATTTGATGTTTTGCCTCACTGCTCTTAGAATTCTCTCATTCATATTAACTTCAGAAAACCTGATGACTTTAGGCCTTGAGGATGATCTTTTTGCAGTGAATCTTCTGGTGTTTCTTTGGGTTTTTTGTATCTGGATGTTTAAATCTCTGGCAAGACCAAGGAATATATCCTCAATTATTCCCTCAAGTAGGTTTCCCAAACCAGTTGTTTTCTCTCCTTCCTCAGGAAAACCTAAGATTCTTACTTAGGATTAGATGTTTTACATAATCTCACATTTCTTGGAGACTTTGTTCCATTCTCCTAATTCTTTTTTCTTTATTTTTGTCTGATTGGGTTAATTCAAAATCCTTATCTTCAAATTCTGAGATCCTTTCTACTACTTGTCCTAATCTTTTAAAACTTTCCACTGCATTTTGTACTTCTCTAAATGAACCTTTAATTTCCAGAAGTACAGCTGATTTGTGTTTGTCTAAGTGTCTATCTCTTTGGGGAATTTTTCACTCATGTCCTGAATGGGTTTTTTTTGGGTTTTTTTCCCCCCCTTTATGCTAGCTTTCAACTTTTTCCTGGATCACATTGAACAATTTTATAATCAACCTTTTGAATTCTATTTCTGGAATTTCAAATATTTCATTTTGATTAGGGTCAATTGCTGAGGAGTTAGTGTAGTTTTTTGAGGGTGTTGAAAGCTTTTTTTTGTATTGTCAGAATTATTTTTCTGGTTCCTTCTTATTAGAGTAGACTAAGTCTTTTTATTTGAGGTTGGCAGGAGGCTGATGTAGGCACTGTAGGGGTCTCTCGGTAGTATATAGCCTTTATGTGGTGAGCTTCTCAATTGCCAACTGTGGCAGTGTTGTGCTGGTTACCTGTACAGAATCAAGGCATCCTGAGTGGCTGTGGTTGCTTGGATAATGGTGTTAGCTGGGGTCTGGCTCAGACCTTCCCAAAACCTGAGACATTATATCAGATGTAATGAGCTGTGCCTATTGACCTTCATCCAAAAGGTGGTACTTGCTGAAGAGAGTCAGCTGCAGTGTTGACCGTAGGGCTTTCTGCTTGGCCTGAGTTTTCCCAAAGTGCTCATTTGACCTAGAGGATGGCAGAGCTGTGAGGAACTACCAACGTTCTCTGACCATTTTGAGCCTTCAGGAGGACTGTGGGGGAAAATGTTGAAGCTCTCCAACTGTGTGCACTATTGGCTACCTCAGTGGGGATTGGGAAGGAGGCTCTGGCCATTGGGGTGATGCTGCCGTGTTGTGCAGAGGCTACAGAAAAAAGTTTACATAGGGAATGAGAGGTTGCTAGGGCAATGAATCCCATCCAGGTCTCCCATCCTAGGCAGTCTGTATTCAGAATGTTAGAGTGTGGTGACCCTAGGTCTTCTCACAGGAGTCAGCCCCAGCCAGGAACTTTCTACTACAGTAGAATTTGCTCTTGGGGCAGATGAACGCTTCAGGTCTTCTGTTCCCTTCCAGGTTGGCTAGAAAGCAGTCAGCAACAAGGGTTGAGTTCCTGGGAAATGGCTCCTGGAACCACGCAGGACTTTTTTCCTGTTCTGCTCATGGGTTTTGGCAGAACACAGCTGTGGGTAAGGCAGTTTCCTGTGAGGCACTGGAATCCTGAGAGGCTCAAGAGGCCTTCAAAGTCTGTAGCAAAAGCATAAAACTGAATTCTCTCGCTCATCTCCCCTGCTGCATCTGGAGGCTGCTCATGGTTTGTGCAGTGACTCAAACAAGTCTGGAATAGTTCCAACTCAGGTTGACTGATTTTTTCTTGTGTTCTGTAAATCTTTTCACTTCACTAGTGAGCTGTGGGTAGTGCTGCTGGTCCTTCCTCTCTGAATGCTGAGGAGCTCTATTTTTGTCCACAATGTGGAAGAAACACACTCTACCTGCTTCTCATCAGCCATCTTAATGAGTTTCTATTCCTAATATTTCAAAGTTATGTTATAAAGATGATAAATGCTTATGCCTATT
Source organism: Tarsius wallacei (assembly GCA_963574415.1). Classification (NCBI taxonomy): domain Eukaryota; kingdom Metazoa; phylum Chordata; class Mammalia; order Primates; family Tarsiidae; genus Tarsius; species Tarsius wallacei. Next base: position 15,790 of record CAUYQG010116977.1, read on the forward strand.
CATATATTCTTAGTAGAGTTTTAACTCTTATCAATATAAAATATTATTTTCATTTGAATTTTCTGGTGTCCTATTTTTGTACCTGTTTTCTTCATTTTAATTTGACTGACACATCTTTTTAATCCCTTTCAAATATTCTGCATCATGTTTTAGAATCATCTCTTATAAATATCACATATTTATCTTTTGTTGTCCTTTCAGATTTATCATGTTTTAACTACCACTGACTACATATATTTTATTCTTTAGAATTTCTTTTCTTCTGAAGTTTCTCATTGGAATGGGTTTTCTTTTTTCCAGTTTTTAAGCTGATTTGTAGATTTTGATAAACAATGTTTTGTAGATCTCATACATTCATGCAATCTTATGAACAAGGACAAGCCCTTTGTTTCAAGCTATCTTTTCAGGGATATTTATAAAGTGAGTAGCCTAAGAAGATAGAGATAGTATCTCCCTCCAGAAAAGAAGGTAAGTTTGATTGCCACTGTAGAAGGTAGAGATAGTGTAGTCTCTTGAGCAAAGTGCAGGCATGCTTACACCCCATCATAAGAAATCTGGTCTTTAAGCTCATGATTCTTCTTCTGCAATGCAGTCCATTACATGAGCCTCTGTGATATGCCATGTGGTCTTCTTCATTTCACCCTCTAAGTACTGGAGCTCAGAGTAATTACACAGGTGTTTATTCTACTCCTGTGAATGAATAAGTTCTTTGTCTCTGACCAATGAGTTTTGTGTCTCCTACCAGCGTCTATGAAACTGTGGCAGTCTAATTTGTTAGCTTGCAAGTATGGTAACATCTCAGTTACTATACTTTCACAGTTTCTTGACCATTTGTCCATTCAGTTTCTAACTCCCTGAACCTCAATATCAATCAGTGCTGTAATCCAGGCTTCTTTGTGAAAGTTTCTTGGGCTTGAAAGGTCCATGGCTTATGGTTATATTGACAGGGTTAATAATAACTTTTAATCTGATAGGAGAGTCACCAGTGTGTAAAAGGCAGGTTCAGTCCTTCTTAGTGTAAGTAATAAAACAGACAGAAGCCTTAGAACAGAAATACAGGCTGGATCTGAATAAGAAACAAGACAAGGCATAAAGTATTGTGAAGACCCAACCCTGCATCTGTCTATATAGCACAGACCAAAGGTTCCTCAGAGAAAAGCACCTGGACCAACCAGTACTAGATTCACTTCCTTTCCCCAGAGGTAGGTGGCTCCCTGAGGTGCTAGCTGTAGCACCACGCCCAGGAATCTACACCAGAGCAAAGTATTAAAGGGTGATACCTTGCACTTGGTTTCTGCTGTTGCTAAGGGAGACTGCCATTGCTTGTAGCTCATGAAAAATCATTGGCTAGCAAGGATTGGTACCAGTGCTAGGGCACCAGCACTGAATGGGCTGAGCACTCTACAGCTCCATTCCACTTTAAGTTTCTATAACAATGGGTCCTAAAGCTCTGAAACATGCATCCTGCCATTGTGAGGTTCTGTATCTGTGTCTTTTCTGTTCCCTGTGTTTATACTGTTAACGTACGGGTATTAATTGGCCCTGCTGGTTTCTAAGGCTACTAGATCACAGGACAAAAAGTTGAAAAACAACCAGGATTGCAGCAATTGAACAGATCACTGGTCCAAATGATGGGGAATAAAATGGACCTTTCTCCTGCTGCCTCTGGAGGATAATGTCTGAAGCCCTGCCTTCTGCAATTGCTTCTTGCTCTGAGATGTATGAACACGAGTGTTTGAAACCTTTGGTTTCAGAATTGTTTACCTAAACTTGGCTTTGGCAACCTTAGGCTAAAGTACAGGCACCAGGCAACCATGCTGTATAGCCCATGTTGATGGTTAGAAATGGCAGCCATAAAAATGAAAAGGTATATTGAGACAGTGCGTAAACTGAAATGACTTCTTTCTTTCATTATTGTAGCTATCACTACTGGATCTGTGGGGGATGTCATGGCCCATCTGAGGAACCAGTAAGTTCTGGGAAGGATGTGATAACTCCACCAAATTTTAAAGTTACTTTTCCTTCAAGATGGTTCAGAAAAATCCTATCTCATTTCAGCCTTTCCACAAGAGGGGTGAAAGCAGAACTGATGAGGTAGGGGAATGACTGATCCAAACTCTTAGGAGAAGGTACTTGTATTACAAACTTTATTAATGTTATGCCAAAATCTTCCTGCAGTATTCAAATTTTTTTATATTTGGATTCATGTATCTATAAAGTATTTTTAAGCTTGGATTTATTGGAACAAAGATAAGAAATTTGTCAAAGAGAACATGTAACTATGCATGACCAGAAATAAGCTGAAAAAAAAAATTGTAAAGAAATTAATCACAAATCAGAGGTACACATTTTTTCTTTTTCCTTTTCTTTTTTTCCAGTTGTGTTTAATTGCTTGGGTTTGATTTGCAAGAGAACAGGATTACCTCTGTTTCAAATGGAGTTAGTTTCCATATTTTTCTCATTTGATATGATCTTGGGGAAAAAACATAGCTATCCCTTAAGAGAGACAGACAATTCACGTCATGAAAATGGGCTGCATAAAACTGTGATAAATACATATTCAAGGGCATAAATATGTAGCAACACATTGCAGCTAAAAATCAAATATGTGGTAGGATTTCCCTAAGGATAGAGATAGTCTGCATCAAAAGCAATTTACCCTTTCCCTAAAGGCTTCAAATGTCCCGCATTCTCAATTCACACATTCTGCCTTCTGGACCATTTCTGACATTAAGAATTGGTCATATTTTCATGTGTTCTTGTTTTCAAATCATGGTGTCACTTCTAGGCAGGTGGGGTACAAATTCATATCTCTTAGAGTAACAGCTATTGCCTCACTTTCTCTAAATGCCCAAGATAATAATTTACATCTTTCTTCACAGGGTGTACAGTATAGATTTTCACCTCCCACTCCAAATGAAGTTTTATTTTTCTGTTCACAGTGACAATCGGAGGAAAACTAAGATGACTTTTCTTTTCATGTTTTCCTCAAACATAAGTCTTGTCAATATCTTTTAAAATACAATTCACATGACAAAACAATTCTTTTGTCATAACTCTGTTACAAGCTCCACAATTTTTCAATCAGACACCAAAGAAATTACAGTTTAGGTGAAGGCTGGGATGAAGAAAGACAGGCACAAGAAGGGCCAAGACCTTTATACCAATAAGGCATAGGACTTTGGTCCCCAGACCAGTGGAATCTTGTTGAGGATTCATCCTTTCAATTGCACCTGTATCATTTCCTCTGATACGCTGACTTCTGCCCTGAATCCTAAGCTTCCTAGACTCTAGCTAAATAAGATGGTTAGGTTATGTGTTTGGCATTCTCATTCTGCAATCAATTTCAGTAAATGTCCAGTTCAAAAGTTTCGCCTCCCTTGCTGGGTCATAAGGTTGTTTTGGGGAAAAAAAATGGAACAAGAAAATGTTTATGTAAGTCTCTCAACACAGTGCCACATAAGGGTTAGCTGCCATTGTCACCATTATTGCCATTATTGTTATTATTATCTCATTATTCTCTTGGGTTATTATAGTGTGTGTTTGTTTAGCGCTTTCCTGTTTCATTCTACTACCTATTAACCTTTAAAAATTGACCTAATTTTTCTTTTTTTCTCAGTTTCTGGGAGGAGAGAGGAATGCTTTTAAAAGAGAATGCAATTTTCTGCTGCATATGGTCCAAAAAATCACCCCATAATTTCTCAATATCTTATCATTCCACAAGAAATCAGTCTTATCTTTTCATGTGGTAAATATTCATCAATGTATTCAAATAATGACAGATGGATGGATGCTGCAAACAGTTTTAATTTGATCTTAAATGTTTTCTCAAAGAAATGGAGCAGAGAAAAAGTAGTAAAAGTAATCAGTAAGTGGAATAATTATGTCTTAAAACTTTCTGCTGCTTAAGTAACAAAGAAAGCAAATCTTACAATTTGTTGAGGAGATTGTTCAATAAAAGTTAATAAGCTAATAAGAAAGTGATCTTGAAGACAGAAAAAAGTTCACCCTTGAAGGTAGAATGCTTCATACTTTACTTATTTGAATAAAATAATAACTATGCAGTGAACTGAAATATAGTCTGCTTTGTGCAGTTATTTAGGATAGAATCTGAACAGCTATGTTGCCAGATGACAATTGTACAAACTGATTAATTCATCTTTAAATTTAGAGACCCACAGGTTCTAGTAGTTCTACTATTGCTTTCATCTGTCACTAGCTGATCTTGGACAAGCTACTTAACTTCTCTATGCCTAAGTTTCCTCATCCCTAATTAAGATAATAAGAATTTGTCTTATATGGATGACTTGAAAATAAAATGGAATAATATATGTGAATTGTTAAGAGCAGTTTCTGTCCCATCACAAATAAAAAATGTTATTTTATAATTATGCCAGGGCTCCTTTTAAATTTTATTAGAATAATTTGATGTTTTAGGAGCATAAAATTACTAAGATTTCAGCTAAAATTTTCTCAAATCTACAAAATACAAATCTACATAAACATAAAACTACATAACACCATGTTTAAAAGGTCAACTGAGAGATTTAGACTCAGACCTCCTTTTGTTTTGTTTTGTTGTCTTTTCTCATCTTTAATTGGATCTTAGACTCAGAGAAGAGTTAATCATTCTCCCCAGATCCTGACCCATTAAGACTTTACTGGGTCTCCCTCTTGAATCATTCAATTTTTGATATTTTCCTTTGTTCTTCATCACTGCTTTTCTTCCTTCTCTGGCTATCCAACAAACACAAATATATTTGCCTATTCTGTGTATATGAATATATTATTGAAAATATATATATATGTAGGTTTGAAAGGGTATGCTGAGTTGTTTGTGAATGTATCAGTTGTAATTTACATAAGTAATAGTATACTACAGATCTTAGTTGATCATAGATATGTTCCTCAACAATAGGCTTATAAAATCTACTTGTGTTTGTGTATACATTTAGTTAATTGCCTCTGACTGCTGCAGGGTATTCCATGTATCTACATTTTACACATCCACTCACCCAGAGATAGTCACCTAAGTGGTTTTCAATGTCATGATACTAACAGGCCACAGTAAATATACTTGTTCATGTCCTCTAGTGGAGGACATGGGTGCTCCCCAGAAGTAAGGTTCCTAGGAAAAGAGTGACCACAATTAATTGCACTAATATGACCAGATTGTTTTCTAGAATAATTGTACCATTTCCCCACATCTTTTCCAACCTTGCCATTACCCAAGCATTTCTCATTTTTGCCCATCAAACTGCACACAGCTTGTTGTCTTAATCCAGATTTTTCTGACCACTAGTGATGTATGTGTTTATATCCTTATCTGCCATTTCTATGGCCTACTTGTTCACATTATTTGCCCATTTTTTAAAAGAGGATTCCCTCTCTATTTCTGGTGGATTAAAAGGCTTTGCTTGCGTACTTAAAATACTGATTTCAAGTTAGATTTGTATTTTGAAAATATTTTTCTTCAGTCTGTTATCCATATGTTGCTATCGTGGAGCAAATGATTTTATTTTTATGTAGCCAGACTATCTACTAGTTTTCCTCATGGCTTATATTTTGGAGTTATTGTGTAAACAGTACTCACAATACCTCCAGCCAAAGTCACAAAAATATTTCTTCCACATTTTCTTTCATTTGCTTTTCCAAGATGAACAAAGCTGATAACAGTCAAAGTGGCAAGTGCAGGTTTTAGTGATACTATTGCAATGGGGAAGTGGGTGCAGTGTGAACTGAACTCAATTGTGCCAAAACCAAAAGCTGGAGATTTTTTAAAGACTAGAGTGTGCTCAGGGTGACTCTTTAAAGGCTAGAGTGTGCTCACGGATGTGAAGGAGGTTAGTCCAAGTAACAAGGACACCTGGATGTGTTAACTGGTACTTATCTAGAGGAGAAACAAATTCTCCTATTTTTATGACAGGAAGGAGTGGTGCAACTTGAAGCAAGGCATCTGTCTTATTTCACTTTGTGCTGCTATAACAGAGATTGGGTAATTTGCGAAGGATAGAAATGTATTCTCTGAGACTGGGTAATTTACAAAGAATAGAAGTGTGTTACAAAGAATAGAAGTGTGTTCTCTCACAGTTCCAGAGGTTGGGAAGTCCAAGGTCAAGGCACCATTAACTGGTATGGGCATTCTTCCTTCATCCTCCAATAACAAAAAGCAGAAAGGCAATAGAGGAACTCTGTGGACTAACATGGAAAAAGAACAGAAGAGAGCAAACCCACTCCTGCAAGCTCCTAGAAAATGGTGTGTATCTATCTATGAAGGCAGAGTTCTCAAGAACTAAACATTTCCCCAAAAGTCCCACCTCCCAACACTTGCATTGGGGATTGAGTTTTCTGCACATGTATATTAGCATGTGCTAGCATGTGGACAAAAACATTCAAACCATAACAGCACCCATGACATTTAGGCCTTTATCCTCCCACACCAATTAAGTGATACAACTCAAAGGGCATAAAAAGGATTTATAATTGTAAGCCTTCTAAAGTAACTACTTTAAGAGGGGACTCAGGAGCTGGATTAGTCAGGGTTCTCCAGGAAAACAGAATCAATAAAACAGGCCAGGGGGAAAAAGTCCCAACTAAAGTAGTCAGACAAGAGAAATTTTCTCATATTTGTAGCAAGGTCAGCCTTTTTGTTCTATTCAGGTCTTCAATCGAATGCAGACCATCCACGTTAGGAGGCAACCTGCTTTACTTAATATACTGATTTAAATGTTAATCTCACCCAAAACACCCTCACAGATATGCTCAGAATAATGTTTGTTCAAGTATCTGGGCACCCTATGGTCCAATCAAGGGGCCTCTCTGCTTATCACCAGTTCTTAGCTAGAACAAACAATAAATTATCAGTGGTGATAAGATTTCTCAGGTAAATCCTATAAGAAGGGATTGGGATCAACCTTGCAACATAGTCTTATGCTGCTAGAAGCCATCCTAGAGTTCACTTTTTCAGTGCAAAACCAGGCTTGGTGTCTCAGCCTGTAATCTCATGCTTTGGGAGGCTGAGGTGATTGGATTGCCTGAGCCCGCGGGTTCGAGACCCGCCTGGGCAACTTGGCGAGACCTCATCTCTACAATAAATCAAAAAATTAGCCGGGCATGGTAGTGCCTGTAGTTCCAGCTGCTTGGAAGGCTGAGGCAGAAGGATTGCTGGAGCCCAGCAGGTCGAGGCTGCAGTGGCAGGGAGAGGCCACTGCACTTCAGTCTGGGTGACAGAGTGAGACTCCAACTCAAAAAAAAAAAAAATCTTTCAGTGCAGAGGTTTGAATGGAGTTGCTATGGTTAAAAAGTTCTGCAGGTCTCAAGCTTTAGCATTTACCTTTTAGATTAATTCATCTGGAATTTGTTTTTGTATATTTTTAAATGAAACCATATGATAGAGGGTCAGGGAGGAAGTCTCACTTTACATGGTTCTGATTTGCATGCTATTCTGTTAATATAGTATAGTTAAGAACACCAGTCTCCCAGCAACACAGTTCAAATTTCAATTACCATGGCATATTAAGTATGAATAATTGCATGAAGTACAAACTTCACTGCTAGCTTCTCAGTCCATAAATCACTAAGTAAATAACAGATATGTAGGTCAGTGACCAATCATATTACTTCTTCCAGGGTTTGACTGTGATTGGCCACTGTGCATCTGTTACTCAGTTCACACGCAGACAGCAAAGTGTTCAGTTTTGTTGTCTTCTTGTCTCCCAGTGACAAACTCGTGATAATTTACAAAAGTGGATACATCAAAAGAGGGACTTGGGCAACAAAGATAAAAGTGCAGCAAAGAAATAAAGTGTGATAATGCAACAAGTAAAATTTAATGGAACATAAATTGAGTTGTAGAAAAAATAACTTACCATGAGTGTGTTGACACTGCCACTATTCCAAAGACTAGATATGCTGCCAGAGGAAGTTAGTGAAAGCAAAAGAAAGTGTGACGAAAAGGATGCAGATGTCACAGAGGAAGTGATGCCAACAAAACCTTTGCATTAAAGGAATTCTCAGAAATTATTTCACAACATTGAAAGTGCGAAAGATAAACTGTTGAAAGCTGATTTAAACTTAGAAAAGAATATAACAGTTTGTTAAGATACAGAAAAGATGCTGACTTTATATCACAATTTATACAATGAGAAGACAAACCCTGCTAAAATTGCCTTTGATGGGTTTTCTTTTTTTAAATAAGGAAAACACTAGAATTCTCAATTTTCTAATGTTTTAAATTAGTATACGAAGTAGATTTTAATTTTACTTTTTAAAAATTTCACATGCATTTTTATCTGACAGTGAAAGTATTTGTAATGTTTTCAGAACCATTTTTAGAAGTTACAGAACAATCTTAATGTGTCCCAATCTTTCCTGTTACTAAGAGTACTTTGCATAGTTTCAGTTTGCATGGTCATTTTTATGGTCCCACACCACTGTGCAAAGCAAAAACAGACTCTGTGTGTGTGTGTGTGTATGTGTGTGTGTATGTGTGTGTGTGTGTGTATAAAATATATGTATTATATAAACATATTCTTTCCGCTTATAAATTACATTATTCAAGTCTTTAGTGATATTTTTGTCTGCTTGTTTGTCAATTTCTAAGAGACGCATATTGAAATTCGTTTTAACTTTTTCTTACCACTATTCTGTCAATGCTCACTCTATATTCTCTAATACTATATTGTTTGTGATTGATCCTTTTTTCTTTTTATCAATATAAAATATACTTTATCTCCTATCTGTTTTTCTCCTTATAATCTACTTTTTATAATGTTAACTTTTTACCCTCTCTATTTTTCTCTTTGATGAAGTATTTTCACCAAGAGTGTTTTTAAACAGTCTTCAATTTATATAAAGGTTTTTAAATAAATTGCTCAAAAGCATTTAAGTACCATAAAAATGATGGTTTTGCTAGATATAAAATGCTTAGTTCAATATATTTTACAAAAGTTTGAAAATATAATCAGCAAATAAAATTGTTGTTAAGTTTGTTGGAAATCTAAGGTCTTTATAGTTGATTACCTTTTCTGGAAATATTTAGACTTATCTCTGTTTTTTTGTTTTTTACTTTTCCAGTGACCTTTCAACTTTTTTATTGACCTCCTGTTCCCCCAAAGGGCACCCTGCTCCCCCACCACAGCATCTCAGAATTTTGGTGTCCTTGGTCTCAGACACCACTTTGTCATTCACTATCCTATGGGTGGTGGTTTTTTGGATGGTTTGGATGGAGGTGCTACTGTCCAGGACATCACCAAGACTGAAGTCCTCCCTGTCCTCTAGCAGGCAGTGGTAAGTGGAAATCTCAGCCTCTAGCCTGATCTGATGTTCAGCAGGGTCCTCTTACTCTTTGGCCTGGCACTGGCCCTCGGCCCGAGTCTGTGCAGCCCGGACTCTGGGTACAGTCGGGCTCCATTGAGCTGGTCCATCTGCATGGCTTAGTGGGCCTCCACCTCCCTCAGGCTGTCCTCCAAACTGGCCTTTAGATTTCTTATCGAGTTCAGGTCGATCTCCAAGACTGTACTGTCTGTCTCAGCACCTGGAGTGTCATCTCGGCAGTTCCGATCTCAACAGACTGTATGGTGACCACTGTGGTTCGCTCCTTAATCTGCTGGGACCAGTTATCCAGCTCCTCTCAGTTCTTCTGAGCTAGCTTGTCATTCTGTGCCCGGATATCCACCACGATCTTGCTGAGGCCCTGAGATTTGGGGGCGTCCACCTCCATGTTCAACCCAGAGCTGACAGTCTGGGCTTGCAGGCCTTTTACTTCCTCCTCGTGGTTCTTCATGAAGAGCAGCTCCTCTTTGACAGCCTCAATCTCTATCTCCAGCTGCAGCCTGGTGACATTGGTGTCATCAACAACCTTGTGTACCCGTTGACATCGCTCTCCACAGACTGGCGCAAGGCCTATTCTGTCTCATTCTTGACTCTAAAGTCACCAGCAGTAAGGCGAACATTGTCCATTGCAGAATGATGTGAGCACTGTCCATACAAGTTGCAAAGATCTGAACCCTCAGGTCCTTAATGGTCTTGGAGTAATGCCCCCAGTTTCTGACCGGGGGTCCTTTCCTCTTCAGGCATTCCTGGCTTTTGGTCTCTGGCCTCCAATTCTTGGTTTCCAAGATCCTCACCCTGTCCTGATAGGAGGCCAGGCAGTCATTCAGCTTTTGCATGATCTACTTCTAGCTCTGAACACCCCCCCTCCACCACTCATCCCCCACCCCCCACCACCTACCCTCTCACCCCTACCACCACTCCACCCCCCTGTCCAGACCCCAGCCATCCCCTCAGCCAGGGCCCTGGACCCCCAGCAGCCCCAGGTTTATTAGCTATTGAAAAGGCATATCAGCTATTGAAAATTGGGAGAAGGGACTGTGCCTTTCTGGTGAGGGAATGGAAAAGGGCAACCTACTTCTGTTCTCTATTGCCACTAGGTAAATCTAAATCCCAGACCTTCAGGCAGGGTGCAGTGGTTCATGTCTATAATGCCAGGACTTTGGAAGGTCGAGGTGAAAGGATTGCCTGAACCCATGGGTTCGAGACCAACCTGGGCAACTTGGCAAGACAGCGTCTCTACGGTAAATCAGAAAATTAGCCAGGCATGACGGTGCGTGCCTATAGTCCCAGCTACTTGGAAAGTTGAAGCAGAAGGATCACCTGAACCCAGCAGGTTGAGGCTGCACTCCAGCATGGGTGACAGAGTGAGACTCCAACTCAAAAAAATAAATAAAAATTAAAAATAAATCCCAGACCTCAATGAGTGTTCCTGTACCCACCCTGCTCCTTTCCAAGAGTTACTTTCTAAATGCAATTTCTTGCCCATAGGCAGATGTTTGGAGGACAATTGGGGAGGAAAGCTACTCAGTGTTGGGACTATCTCACTGGACATGTACTTGTCCAGCTCCTCCTTGGCTAGACTCCAGTTTCACCGTGGTGTTGTGCCACACCAACACCATTGTCCGGCTGTGATGTGCTTCTGCTGTTCTCCACACTACGATAAAGACATGGCACACCGTGCTCAACCCAGGGCAGTGTGGGGCATCTCCAGTGGGTTTCTATGAATTTTCATGAATTTCCTGGATGCATATGTGGTAAGGAGGAGAGAGGTTCTTTTTTTAAAAATCTCTATTATAAATAGACATCTGGCTGACATGGTAGCTCAAATCTGCACTTTGAGAGGCTGAGGTGAGGGGATTGCCTGAGCCATGGGTTCGAGACCAGCCTGGACAGCTTGGTGAGACCTCATCTCTACAATAAATAAAAAAATTAGCCAGGCATGGTAGTAAATGCCTGTAGCTCCAGTTACTTGGAAGGTTGAGGTGGAAGAATTGCCTGAGCCCAGTAGGTCAAGGCTGCGGTGGCGGTGAGCATGTCACTGCACTCCAGCCTGGATGACAGAGTAAGACTCCAACTCAAAAAAAAAAAATATGATGGCTAATTTTCTATTTTTTTTCAGACTAAATTTAATCTGATAATTTATGAAAACCTTTCCTCAAATGTCAGTGTTAGAGATTAAAAAGAAAGCACTTCATACTGGAATTGTATTCAGGGCAAGGCCAGGGCAATGATCACATAACATGCCTGCTACAATAGAGGGGGAAAACATATCTCTGCTTGTGTTTGTTTTGTTTTTTGCATTTCTTTTTGATAGCTTCTCCTCAGTTCTTCAGAGTTCACTCTTCTCACTCTCTCTTCCCAAGACAGAGTCAGTCATACTTTACTTGCCTTCTGTAATCTTTTGACTAATGTGTTTCTTTAGCCCAACACATTTACAAAAACTCAAGCTCCTATAGACAACTGCTTGCTTAATGTACATATTTGCTGACGATCTCAACCAGGACCAGTTTCATGGGCATGTGACTTGTGCAGTTACAAGGGATCCCAGGCATGGTTTAAGGCTCTGCTGTCATCAGTGTCCTGCAAATGATATAGCCACTCCTCATCCTACAGTGATGTTAAACATAACATGCCTATATCAACTTTCTTCCCCAAAACTTCTTGTCCAGCGTTCCCTGAATAAGTAAAGGACAGCTTTTTACCCAGATGCCCTTGCCAGGGACCCGGGACTAATCCTTGTTGACCCCTGCCTATTCCTCACGCCACAAACTATCAGTCTTCATGAATTCTGAATTTTAGTATCTAAGCATCTCTAGACAGCTACTTCTTTCCAGTGTGTTTGCTTCCACCTCCATCAAACAAGCTTCTTCTCTTGCCTAGACTCTGCAATAACACCACAGCTCACTTTCTCGCCTACCCTACCAGTGCCCTTTCCGTACCTATAACTCTCTTCCCTGCAGACGCAGTGATCAGTGATTTTCTAGCATGGAAAGGTTTACAATCTACATGGAATATAGAATTTTAAAAACTGTAAAATAAGATAGTCAAAAATACGTGATAAATATATGATTAAATAATATACTGAAGGACCAAGAAGAAAAACATCTCTAATTGTGACTGATGTATAAGAGGGGTCAGGCAAGAGCAGATTTTCATTTTAACATTATAAGGTTGTAATACATTCATTTAAAAGATGTTTTAATTTAAGCATTTCACCTTAAGAAAAAAATCCTCAGTTGTCTAATCCAGATTCCCTCTGATGATGAATTTTACAGACCTGATGCGAATAGCTTAATGTACCTCCGTCCTCCAGTCTTTCCTTTATAATTCATTCTTACCTTGTGGGATTTGCTCCCCAAAACATAGATTATGCCACTCTCCTACTTAAATATCCCCCAAAAGTATATAATCTCTAATATAGTATTTGCTAGACTGTGTATTGCCAGTTTGAAGATATACATTCTGTTTTATATTTTAACATCTATGAAATCAAGATGTGTCTTCCATGGCAAAAACGTGAACGTTGCATGCACTTTTTAGAGTAGTATGTACAGCTTTTTTTCAGCTGATTCCAGTCTCCTTTCCAGCCTCATTCCCAGCTCCCTGTCTGTCCCTCCATGCATTAACTATTGCATTAATGCTCTGCACTAGCCACTGCATATTCATGAAGAATGCCCTGCTCATTTTCATAGACTCACTCTCCACGGGCTGTTCTCCGAGTCCTTGGCACCGTTGGCTATCTGGCAGGCTCCTACTGTCTCTTAAATCCTTATCCAGCAATGTGGTTTCCCTGTGCCTTTGTCTTAGCCATTGCCCACCCCAGGAGACAAGCTGCTTTTTCAATTATGTTCTTTGATATTAAAGACATCTCTCTATTATAGTATTTGCTAGACTGTGTGTCGCCAATTTTAAGATACACGTTTTATTTTATATTTTAACATTTCTGAAATCAACATGTGTCTTCCATGGCAAAAAGGTGTATGCTTTATGTTATGCTCTTATTCACATAAAGCATTGTGTGTGTGTATGTGTGTGTGTGTGTGTATGTGTGTGTGTGTGTGTGTGTATACCACATATTAAAAATTATCCAGTTGAGTAGGTAGAACATTAAAGCAAAGAATGGTGAGTTCTGACTAGCATCTGTGGATTGTGTCATCTATTTACTAACTTTGATATTGTGTTATAGATGTGTAAGATGCTGACATTGAGAGGAATACAGTTAAGGGGATGTCGCTCTGTATTATATTTACAATTGCTCTGAATCCAGAATTACTTTACATCAAAAATTTTTAAAGTTAAAAAAAAAACTGTATATAAACTACTCACACTCCCCACACACTATATATGTATATTATTTAGACATATATGTATTTATACACATCCATATCCACATATATAATCTAAAGGCTTTTTAGCAATAAAATCATATAAATCAATTTTAAAAGATAATATAGTTTTGACACCATTGTAGACTGAAATCAGAGTTCCACATAGTTACTCAATAACTAGTTGTTGTATGAGTCTTACTTGCTGTTGACGTGACCTTGACCTGTGAAAGTTACCTTTTTCATGTAACTGGCTAACAGAATTCATAGGGTGCCTGTTTAAATCCTCTCATAGTTACTAGGTATTCCTTGTGCCTTGATCCTACGGCTATTCTGTGCCTCTCAAAAAATAAAAAGTAGCTAATGTCACCTAAAAAAAAAAAAAAGCAGCCTCATCTCATTCCAGTAGTCAAGATGCACAGTCTGTGTAATAGTTAAAACTTCAAATCTCATTTACTGTTAAGGCTTTGCCGACTGGTTGGGGCTACTGCAGCAGAGGGCCAGTGGCTTCTTTTATGTCGACTGACTTTTTAAGTATATCCTTTGTCCTCTCACCACCCCTACCCCACCCCCAAATGCTTCTGGATTTTTCTATGTTGGTCGAGTAGACAGAGCAGGTAGGAACTGTCTACTTGACAGACACCATGACAAATGGGCATTGGGGTCTTCTGGGATTGAAGAGAGTTTGGAGCCAACACTCCCTGGACTTTGTACATGGACAAAGCTGACTCTTCCTTGCAGACGTCTTTGTGTGTGTTTCCCAGGTGCTGAAGCTTCCTGGGAGCTCTCTTGGCTAGAACAATGTCTTCTACTAATGCTAAATGTAGTTACTCCTCAGTACTTTCTCTACTGTTTTATGTTGATATGTTGATATCACAACCTCTTGCCTTTGAGCTCTCATCTGGGTCAGCACCAGCCCCAAATATCAGAATCATTATCAACATCCTTAAGTAATCTTCTCAGAGTCCTGCCTGCAACAATACTGTGGATAAGGGAGAAGAGGCCCTCCTTGGCCCCATGTTGGGTGTCAAGAACATGGGGAAAATGTCACACTGCTCTTACCACATTCTCCAAAGTGTAGCTTCTCTTCTTTCCCACTTTGACACATTCATATTTTTGAAGTGACTGTTGGCTGAGGCTTAAAACTGGTCTGCCTGCTTCTTTACAATTTCTACGCTGGCCCAATTTATTTGTCATCTGGGGTATTACGGCCTTGGCCAAAATGGAGGTATAACTATTCTCATGTTTACAGCAACCTCATCAATTCATTCTATGAAAAAAGAGAATGAAATTTTGGATATCAACATTTCTTTCTATTAGCAATGTCTTTTCCAGACAAGTGATTGTTAAAATAATAAGCAGGAACTTTAAAAAACCAAAATCCTTAAGTTTCTTTCCAAATCACATCATGTATTATTTTAGGAAACTTAACCATTTTAATATGTGTTCAAGAACACCTATATTTATGTCTAAGGAGTGAGAAAACTTCAATTGAAAATTAAATACCTTAAATACCATTACAAATATGTGCATGATAATCCAATTTATTAATATACCTTTGATGGTATTCTCCTTTAAACACTCTTGTTAAAGAGAATATGTTGCCAACAATGGCACCCCATCAGTATTTTTAAATTTGAGATCTAAACACTGAAATGTTTTAAAAGATGCAAAGTAAAGTCTATATACTTGTATATTTGAGGATTAATTTCACATCTAAGTCTGCAAAGACAGCAGAGATTTTGTGTGTGTATCAGTTTGCATGTGTATGTATGTGTGTTTGTGTGTATATTACTCCTAAGGTATATGGAATTTTTAAAATATCTCTCTGAAGTGGCTTTGTATAATTTTGATGATCTTGTTTAATAAGGCATTTAAAAACAAAACAACAAATCTGAATAAAATATCCATTCTATAAAGTCTAAGTCAAAGGCTATGCACATGGAAGGCTGAAAAATAACCAGCTTTTAAATTCTGTCCTTTTAACAATACAACTGCACTTTCAAATGTGCTTTGTTGTTTTCTTTTAATTCACTAAAATTAATCTTATAGATGTAGATGCCAGATTTGCATTAATTAAAACTCTACTGTAGAAGCCAGGCTTAATTGCAATCAAATTTGCTTAATTATGCATGGCGAGAGATTCCCAAACGAGAAAGGTTTTAGTAAGGATTTTGGTTTTTTGCATTGACAAAATAAATTGAAATTGTCATTTTTTGTGTTTTATGTAACACTTGTAAATAATTTGTGGAGCACCTTAAGTCTTCTATGTAAAGCAATGTTATTGCTTAAGTAATTATAACAATCTGCATTTTTCATTGTTAATTGTGGGTGTCAGACTCATTAATTTTAATTTACAGACTGTAATGAAATTAAGAAAATTTTGTGCTGATCTGCTGAAACTTGTCTTACAGGAAGTTGTTTAATACAACTAAAGTTTGAAAAAGTCAAGCCTCATTCTTGTAATTTGTATTTTAACCAATACAATTATTTCACAACAGTTTTTTGGTTGTTTGTTTGTTGGTAAAATTTGGCCTCAATACAAAAAGACAAATTATATGAACAATATTGGTTTTTAAAAACTACTTGATGTTTTAAGTTCAGCAATAATTAAACTTAATGTGTGTTTAAAATTATACTTTCTGGCTGAAGAAAATCTGCAAACATTAGGAATATAGTTTCAATTCTATTTCATCTGTTTTCTATAGGGGAAAAGGGTTCCAAAAAGACAGACATAATTAAAATCAATTTAATCATTCTTAGATCAGTGAATTATCAGGGCATTATTTAGCTCATAGTTCAGTGGTGATTATCCATGGTTATTTTGTCTCAGATATCTGTCATATATCCATAGCTTTAAATATTGCATTTGTGATCTCACTTAATTTCTCAAATGTGTATTGAAAACAAAGTAATTCATGTGAAAATTAGTAAAGCATACAATTTAAATAAAGAAAGTTAATGACAAGGAACAATGTAAATCTTTTTTATTTTCATGTTAAGACATTGCATTTTGTCCTTGAAGCCTGTTTAAACTTTAAGTGGTATAATTATTAATATAACAACATAATGGAAGCAGAAAGTATCTTTCATGCTTATTTAGTAGCAAGTCAACTTTTAGGGAAATTAGCTAAAGAGCCTTCACCTCAATTATTATTCATCCAATTAAAAATTCCAAAACAATTACTATAATTCTGCTTAAAACCAAGCATGCAAGTTTGGTAGTGAAAAACACAATTGTTGAATGTCTCAAGATGAAAATGACAAAGTAAAGATTATTCCATAATTAAAGCTAACCTTTAATTACCGGTCTTTTTAAATCAAGTTATTCTGAAGAGGTAAAATAAATCATCAAAGGGTCTTGGCAGTGCATCTGTGCATGTAATACTCTACCACAAGGTATTGTGGTGGCTCAAAATCTTTTCTCTATATTACTCAATAAGAAGCATACTAGAAACAGGGAATGCTTAGGTAGGGTACCAAATATGCAAATAAATAGGTATCAAGTACCTAAAAGAATTTTCCCATATTCGTAAACAATGAGAAAAAGACAATGTGATGCAATGTTTGACTAATTGATAGTCAAAATACAGAAGAGCATTTTTTCCTTTAAGACTGGTTTGAAGACTACCTTTGTATTTTATTTACTCAGATATAAGCCTCCAAATTTTTTCATTTTCTATTTCTTCACAAGAACATTGGATTACTGTTCTATTTTTCTTCATTCTTAATGCTAATGAATTTTCACTAGTCCCTGGGGACCAAGAGATTATATTGCCCCAAACAAATGTTCCTGTGATTTTTTTTTTTGTGCTAGTCTTTAGGATATCTTTAAGGATTTCCTTTACTGAGACGCATTCATAATACCCTGTGAATAAGTAAAATTTCATATTGTATCATTTTTTAAGGCCCAGTTTCAGTTATACACAAATCTACTAACAATTTGTCTTCCAGTGCCCCTTAGTCTTTAGAACAACTTTCTCTCTTAACTATATGTTGTCCCTCTTTATGCCTAATCTTCATTTTTAGTTTATTGTCTCATTAGGAAATCATCTTTACACCCTCTTGTCTCCCTTATCACTCTTTGTTCCTAATTTCTACATATCTCTTCAGCCATATTTTCACCCCTTCGTGTCACTTTTTGTTCCCCATATCCTCTATTCCATTCTCTGTCCCCATTTCATTCTGTCCTCTCTGCCCCTGGTTTCACCCAGAGATGCTATTATGGTGATTGATTTACACAGTGCAGAACATTCCATAGGTATCATATTGCTATACAACATACACATACCATACAACTATAAATCTAAAAATAACTAGCAAAAGGAGACGTTTAAGTGGAGAGTTAAAAGTGCTAACAGGGTCAACTGGTACAGTCATTGTGTGGATGGTGGTTTCACTACCTTGGAGACAAATGGGCAAGAGCCAGTGGAGCTGGGCACTCATGATGAAATCAGTAATAAATCAGACACAGAGTATAAGCATGAATCAAATTACTAAACTCAAATAAGAGCTGGGCACAGAATTGAAAGGAAAATATGTCATTTCCTTCCTTTTCCCACCATCTCGCTTCCATCCATCTTTTGTTCTCTTACTTGATGTCTGTCTTTCTCATTCCCATTTCTTAGTTTCCCTTATTCTAGAATTTTCTAAAGGTGATTTATACCCTAATCCTGAAATACTTGTTCTTCTTGTTAAATGCAATATGCTGTGTTAAGACCAGATCTTAGTCCTCTAAAGAATCAAATATGTAACAATGAATAACATCTGTATATCTTAAGTGAAAGAAGCCCGTTCATGATTCAGAAATGAACAGATACAACATCCCCAAGGTAATCTGCAATCTTCATATGAACTCTAATGAGAAAGAATACTCTGTCACTTGCAGGAAGAAGTCGCTCTTTTGCCAGCTCCTCTTCTGTTCCTAGACTCACATCCTTTCAATCATTCAGGAACCACCCTCCACCTGGGTGCAGCCACAAGTGTCTTCATGTTAAACCACTTGCGAGACACAGCCTCAAACAATGCAGTAGAATATCGATTCATGGGAAACAATAGCACCAGACAGAATGAACTAGCTGTTCTCTTAAATGGGGCACTCATTTAAGGACAATATAGGTTAGTTCCAGAGAAGAGGTAAAGCAATAAATAGACTTTGCCAACTCTGGAGCTTTTCTTCAAGCGCTTATTATTTTTCTTTTTGTTATGGAAGGTTTTTTAGGGGGGTTCTTGGTTGTTTTTTGTTTGTTTGTTTGTTTGTTTTGAGTGAGAGTCTCACTCTGCACCCAGAATGAAGTGCAACTACCTCAGCCTCAACCTGCTGGGCTCAGGTGATCCTTCTGCTTCAGACTTCCAAGTAGCTGGTCTCACCTTGTTGCCCAGACTGGTCTTGAACTCCTGGGTTCAGGCACTCCTCTCATCTCACCCTCCTAAAATGCTGAGATTACAGGTGTGACTCACCATACCCAGCCTGTTATAGAACATTTTAAGCACAAGAAAAAGCAAAGAGAATAGTAAAATGAATCCCAGGCACCTATCACACAGCTTTATCAATTATGTTTCTTCTTTCTCCCACCGTCTCCCACCATTATATCACAGACACATCCTAGAATATGTCTGTGCATAGACCCTCATAACCTTTAATCAAGTGCTATCTGTCTTCTCTTTGGTTTTAAAAAGAGCAATTATCTTTCAAATTATCAGTGAAAATTTACTATGATGTTGTGTCACTTCAATTAATAAAAAAGATTTGTCAACTGCCTACTGCATACAGAAAACTAAGCTACCTACAATAATGAGGATCTGGAGTATTCACCTGCTCCCTAAAGACTGTTAACCAACACTCCCTTCTCGGGCGTTCCTTGCCCCAACCTGCAAAAGGTTCTGGGGCCTCTCTTTTTGAGCCTATTAGGCTTCTTTCATATTTTCATATTCCTTCATATTCTCCTGGTTCTTATGGGACTACATCTTTTACTCATTTCTTTCTTTTCTCAAATTTCAGGTATGTTCATAAGCTAGTCTTTTATGTCCATTGTTTTATGCTTAAGTCAATTTTACTTGAGAATTGATACTTAAAGTTGATAGCACATTCTGTGTGATCATGGTAGGATTCATATGGGCAAAAAGGAAAAAGCAGAAAAATAGAACTGAGAACAGCCAGAGGAAAGCTGTTTATAGCTATATTAGTTTTTCTATTCTATATCTGGTTTTGTACATTAACAAGGCCTACTCCCAATTCTATCTGTGTATTTAGGTTAATAATACACTTGCAATTTGTGGAGAAGTGGATCAAAGAGGAATTATAACTACTATAAGTCCCCTATGTAGTTTCTGCCTTTTCTGGGAGAATGTCATCTGCAAAATATACTGTCTTTGCACACTATTTATAATGAAGATTTTTCTACAACATCTGTCTCAAGAAGATGTAAAGTAGGAATTGTGTGTGAATGATATGAAACCATCTGCAGCTCAATGCTGGAGGAGGTTCATATTTTGACAGAACAAACTGAGAGACCTGTGATTGTATTTAAAGCAGTTGGGATTGTAAAGCAATCATTAGAGGTGATATTTTCTCATATTTTGATTCAGTTATATCCTAATTTATTTATGTGCCATAGAAGCCAACACTGAGAAACTTAAGTTTTTTATTTTTTATTGAAAGGTAAAAATTATATTTATTTATGATGTACAACATGATGTTTTGATATATGCATACATTGCAAATTGGCTAAAACAAGCTATTTAACATATGTATTGGCTCACATATCATATTTTGGCAGTGAGAACACAAAATGTACACTCAACAAATTTCAAGTATATAACATATTGCTATTAATTATAGTCATCATGATATATAATAACCCCTTGAACTTATTCTTCCTGTCTAACTAAAATCATGTGTCTTTTTATCAACATCCTCCCAATTTGCCCAACCTCATCTTCTGGTAATCACCAATTTTTTTCCCTGAGTTTATGAGTTTGACTTTTTTAGATTCCACACACAAGTAAGATTATACATTTCTTTTCTTCCTGTGCCTGTCTTATTTCACTCAGCATAATGTCCTCCAGGTTTATTCATGTTATCACAAATAACAAGATTTCCTTCTTTTTCAAAACAGAGTAGCATTCCTGTGTGTATAAATGCCACATTTTATTTATTCATTTATCCACTGATGAGCATTTAGGTTGATTTCATATCATGGCTATTGTGAATAATGCTTCCATGAACATAGGAGTGAAGATAACTTTTAGATAGACTGATTTTTATCTCCTTTGGATATAGACCAAATCATGGTATTCCTGGATCATATGGTCTTTCTCTTTTTAATTTTTTGAGGAGCCTCCATATTGTTTTTCAAAATGGCTGTACTAATTTATATTCTCACTGATGGTGTACAAGTGTTCCCTTTTCTCCAGATCCTCACCAACACTTGTTATATTTTGTGTTTTGGATAGTAACCATATTAACAGCAGCGAGGCGATATCCCATTGTGGTTTTAAATTGAATTTCCTTGATGATTAGTAAAATTGAGCAAATTTCATATACCCGTGGATCACTTGTATGTCTCCTTTTGAGAAATGTTTATTCCAATTTTTTGCCCATTTTTAAATCAAACTTGTCTTCATATTATTGCACTTCTTATATATTTTAGAACATAACCCCTTACCCAATATATGGTTTACAAGCCCATTTTCCCATTCCATGGGTTATCTCTTCACTCTGTTGATTGTTTCCTTTGCTGTGAGGGAGCTTTCTAGCTTGATGCAATCCCATTTGTCTATTTTTGCTCATGTTGCCTGTGCTTTTAGAGTCATACATGAAAAATCACTGCCCAGGACAATGTTATGAAGTTTTGCTCCATTTTCTTCTAGTACTTTTAGGGTGTCAGGTGTTATAATTAAGTCATTATCCATTTCAAGTTGATTTTGTGTATGGTGTGAGCTGAGGGTGTAATTTTATTTTTCTGTATGTGGATATCCAGTTTTTCTCACTACCATTTACTGAAAAGACTGCCTTTTACTCCTTATGTGTTCTTTGCATCTTTGTAGAAAATCAATAGACTGTAAAAGTGCAGGTTTATTTCTGAGCTTTCTATTCTGTCCCATTGGTTTATATATATATTTTAGGCAAGTAGTGTGCTGTTTTAATTACTGTAACTTTGTAGTACATTTTGAAATCAGATAGTATGACAACTTCTCTGTTCTTTTTGTTCAGGAATTTTTGTTGTTGTTGTTGTTTGAGATCTTTTGTGGTTTCAGACAAATTTTAGGACTTTTTTTATTTATCTGAAAAATGCCATTGCAATTTTGATTTCGATTACTTTTACTCTGTAGATCACTTTAGGGTAGTTTGGACATTTTAACAACATTAATTCCTCTAACCCATGAACATGGGACATTGTTCCATTTATTTGTGCCTTCTTCCATTTTTTTCATCAATTCCTTATAGTTTTCAGTATACAAGTCTTTCATCTTCTTAAGTTTATTCCTAAGCATTTTATTTCTTATAGCCATTGTGAATACGATTGTTTTCTTGATTTCTTTATCAGATAGTGGTAATGTATAGAGATGCTACTGATTTTTGTTTGTTGATTTTGTATCCTGCAACTTTACAGAATGTATTAGTTCTAACAGCATTTGGTGAAATTCTTTTGAATTTTTTATAAATAAGATTATATCTGAAAACAGGCATACTTTTTACTTCTTCCAAATTTGAATGCCTTATATTTCTTCCTGTTGGCTAATTGCTTTGGCTAGAACTTCCTGTACATTGTTACATAGAAGTAATGAGCATCCGCATCCTTGTCTTATTTCCAATCTTAAAGGAAAAGCTTTCTACTTTTCATCATTGAGTATGATGTTTGCTATGGGCTTATTGTATGAGGTCTTTATTGTGTTAAAATACATGCCTTCTATACCAAATTTGTTGAATTTTTATCATGAAAAGATGTGAATTATGTCAAATGCCTTTTCTGCGTGGTTGAGATACTCACATAATTATCCTTCATTCTATTAATGTGGCATATCACATTTATAAATTCGTGTATGTTGAACTATTCTTGCATCCCCAAGACAAATCCAACTTGATCATGGTAAATCATTATTTTAATGTGCTGTTAATTTGGTTTACTAGTATTCTGTTAAAGATTGTTGCATTTATGCGTATCAAGGATATTGGTCTGTAATTTTCTAGTATCCTTGTCTCAGCCACCGAAAATGAGTGTGGAAGTTTTACCTCTGCTTTAATTTTTTGAAAGAGTTTGAAAAGAATTAATAGTAACTTTTCTTTAAATGTTATGTAGAATTCAGCAGTGACACCATCAGTTTTTCTTTGGTGAAAAACTTTAAAGTACTGTATCAATCTTATTACTTGTTATTGGTCTGTTCAGACTTTCTATTTTTTTGTTGGTAGATTTGATTTCTCTAGGAACTTATCTTTGTTCTCAGTTATCCAATTTGTTGGTGTATAATTGCTGAATAGTTGTAATTCTGTGGTATCAGTTATAACATCCTACTTTCAATTCTGATTCTGAGTTTTTCTTTTTTTTTTTTTTAGTTAATTAAGCTAAAAATTTATTCATTTTATTTATATTTTCAAAACACCAACTCCTAATTTTGATTTTTTTTATTGCTTTTCTAGTCTCTGTTCTGGTTGTTTCTGCTTTAATTTTTATTATTTCCTTTCTTCTATTAACATTGAGCTTTGCTTGTTTTGTTTTGTTTTTTAGTTTTTTGAGTGTGATGTAAAGTTGTTTATTAAAGATCTTTTTCCTTCTTTGCTGTATTCATCTATTACTATAAACTTGTCTGCTAAAACTGCTTTTGCTGCATCTCATAAGATTTATTTTCTCAAGATATTTTTCAGTTTTTTAAAAAATTTCTTCTTTGTTTCATTGTTTAGGGGCATAATGTTTAATTTCCACATATTTGACTTGTCTGAACTTATTGATTTCTAGTTTTGTTACACTGTGGTCACAAAAGATACTTCATATAATTTGTCTTTTTAAATTTGTAAAAACATGTTTTTTGGCCTAACATGTGATCTATCCTGGAGAATATTCTGTGTGCACTTGAGAAAAATGCATATTCTGCTGCTGTTAGACAGAGTGTTTTGTATATGTCTGTTAGGTTCATTTGTTGTAGTTCACTTCCAACATTTCCTTGTTAATTTCCAGCCTGGATGATGTGTCCATTGTTGAAAGTGGGTTATCGAGGTCCCCTACTATTATTGTATTGTAGTTATGTCTTTCTTCGGACTTATTAAAATTTGCTTTATATATATGTAGGTGGCCCAATGTTACGTGCATGTATATTTATAATTGTTATATCTTCTTGGTGAACTGATCTCTTTATTATTATATAGTGACTTTCTTTGTCTCATTTTATAGTTTTTACTTAAAACCTATTTTACCTGATATACAAGTACAGTGACATGTTGAGAGAAATGGTGACACCTTTCCTGAAGTGGCTCAACAGAGGCTATTTCCTGGGGAAAGAGGGAGGCTCATCTGCCTCTCTGGGGTTCCCGGTAGAAATGGTTGTGAGTTACCTCAATGGAAAAAGATGCTGGTGTTCTGTATGGCACAGTTCCCACTGGAAACCATAGTGGCCCCCACCATATGGCTAATACCAATAACCTTTGTCTTTCTTTTTGGTTCCTAGCATCTCGGGTATTCCAGTCTCACCAGCAATTCATTCTGTGTGGATATACTGGGTTTTTTTTTCTAATGTGTAAATATAAATTCCTTAACAGGCTATTGAGTCCCCTCAGTTCTATTTTGGTTTGTGGATAGCTGTCTGTATTTGTGTGTGTGTGTGTGTGTGTGTGTGTGTGTGGAGGGATGAGGCTGGTATCTCCTACTTTGCCATCTTGGTGATGTCCTTAAGATTTTTTTAAAGGGGGCAATTTATTGGAAGAATAATGACAACTCAAAGAAAGAAGGCAAAGCTGGAGAACTAAACTTAGAATATGAGCAGAAGAATAAGGGGCTCCTCCATGATTCTGGAATACACCTCACTTTCTTTTCTAGCCAACATCATGAGAATAATATACCTTCAACCATGTGTCTTTGCTAACATCACTCTGTACAATGTTGTCAAGCCATAAGAGTCCTCTTGGCTTCATCTTTTTCAGGTGCCTATCCTAGGCTGTATCACTCTTGAGAAAGGAATTAACTAGCTGTAGGAACATCCAAGGTGCCTCTTATCCCTCTCTTACTTGTTCAGGATGCTACACCAGAAGAAGAATACTTGGACATTGTAAATAAGGAAGAATGACTTCTGCAAAGGCAAAATAATAAGTGACTACTCCAAATGATCATCTCCTTTTTAAGTCTAAATCTAAATCTTTTTAATCTAAATCTTATAAATCAAATATAAATCTTTTAAATAGTAATCATTGCAAGGATGAGAAAACAGCAGACTTTTATGAATAGAATAAGCAACCAATCAGTTGGCTTATTATCTCTGGATTTCTTTAAGCCTGTCTTCATAACTCTATTTATAATATCTAGCAAAAACATTACTGTCCTGCTCTCCACAAAAGTGAGCCTCTTTTTCTGTGTACTCTCTTAAGTCTCAATTCTAGCTTGTCCTTTTCAGTATTTTCCGAAACACCTGCACCTAAAACAGTTTGTTCATTATAGTACCATTGAAAATATGTGATCCAACCTCCCCAGGTTGAAATAAGAAGAAAGCAAACCCATTTGATTTGGTAGTTAGGAAATCATTGGCCACCATTGGGAGTGGTAATGTTGTAGTAGAAATCTGACTCCAGCAATCTGAAGAGTAAATGAGAGAAGATGTTAGGACACTGTATGTCACACATCCATGGGTTAGAGTATTAGAAAATTGGATCAACTAAGAGGCATTTTAACAAAGGGTAGTCTTGAGTGTGTGTCTGTATAGAAGGGAATGAACTAAGAACTAGCAGAGAGGGAAGGACTGAAGAAGAGGGAAGGGAAGTTTATTCTGAAAGTGCATGGCTCCTAGGAGGCAGGGTAGGAGAGGAAATCAAGAGCATGGGTGTCGAGTGTAGATTTGAACAAGAGGACAGAAATATCCCTGACTCTGAGACTAGAGTGGGAATAGGAGAGATGGTTGTTGATGTGCCTACACTTGGGATAGGCAGACAAATGAAGACAGAGGTGGAGTGGATTTGAATTTGAAGGAATTTCCACCTAATGGTCTCATTACTTGGGCCTAACCATATATAGCCTTTGCATTTTTTGAGGAAAAAAATAGATTAAAGATAAATACATTAAAATTTGACAGTTGAAAGTGTTTTTTCTTTTACAAGTTGCAATTTTTCTTAGAAAATTTCTAAACTGTGTGCAAGACCCATGGGCTATTATAGTTGTAGAATGCTGCTTCAGTCACCCACAGGAAACGATTGATTGATTTTTAATTTTTTTTTTTTAAGTCGGGAATCTCACTCTGTTGCTCAGGCTGGAGTGCAGTAGTATGCTCATGGCCACTGCAGCCTCCACCTGCTGGGCTCAGGGGATCCTTTTGCCTCAAGTAGCTAGAACTACAGGCACGTGCCACCATGCCTGACTAATTTTTTTATTTATTGTAGTGACTAGGTCTCGCCAAGTTGCCCAGGCTGATTTAGAAACCCTGGACTCAGGAAATCCTCTCGCCTCTGTCTCCCAAAGTGCTGGGATTACAGGTGTGAGCCACCATGCCCAGTCAACAATTTAAACATATCTTTTTTTTAAAAAAACTATAAAAAGTTAGATTTTTTAAAATAAAGAAAATATAATTTTAATATTTATATTGATTATATTCTCTTATCAAATGCTTATAGTTTCACATTTTCTCTTATTTTGTAAAGTGGAATAGAATATTACATTTGCATTTAAACAACCTTAAGTCAACCTTTATGATATTGTGACTGTGAAATAAATAAATAAGTTGGCACTAAGTCCTTTGGGGAAAAATAGATCTCAAGTAGCCATTTTTTAAGTGTTTCTATAAATGGAGCTTCTTTTCAATATGCAATAAGCCATCTATCAGTCTTTAATTTATGCAACTTTTTTTTTTTTTTTTTTTGAGTCGGAGTCTCACTCTGTCGCCCAGACTGGAGTGCAGTGGCCACTTCCGGCCACCGCAGCCTCGACCTGCTGGGCTCCGGCGATCCTTCTGCCTCAGCCTTCCAAGTAGCCGGAATTACAGGCACACGCTACCATGCCCGGCTGATTTTTTAATTTATTGTAGAGATGAGGTCTTGCTTGCCCAGGCGGGTCTCGAACCCGCGGGCTCAGACAGTCCACTCACCTCAGCCTCCCAAGGCGCGGGATTACAGGCTGAGCCACCGAGCCCTGCTAATTTATGCAACTTTTAAGGATAGCCCTGGACATTTTAAATACTGGTTTTAAGATGAACTTGGGCATGCTATGAGCATCTTCTTACTTTTTAGAAGAACTAAAAAAAAAAGCATTATAAAACATTTTTTAGGTTCTCTATTTTTTTTTTTTAAGTTGGAGTCTCACTCCATCACCCAGGCTGGAGTGCAGTGGCATGCTCCCTGCTACCCCAGCATTGACCTGCTGGGCTCAGGCACGCTCACTGCCACCCCAGCATCGACCTGCTGGGCTCAGGTGATCCTTCTGCCTCAGCCTTCCAAGTAGCTGGTAATACAGACATGTGCTGTGCCCGGCTAATGCTTATTTATTTATTTATTTATTGTAGAGAACGAGATCTTGTCAAGTTGCCCGGGCTGGTCTCGAACCTGTGAGCTCAGGCAATCCACTCAACTCGGCCTGCCAAAGTGCTGGGATTACAGGCTAAACCACTGAGCCCTGCCAGGTTCTCTATTAATTGCTCTGGTTTTCATAACAAAGTGCTACATATTGGGTGGCTTAAAATGAGAAATTTATTATCTCACAGTTCTGGAGGCTGGGAGGTTATGCTCCTTCTGAGGCTCTAAATGGAACCTTTCCTCACTTATTTCTAGCATCTGATGGTGGTCTGCAATATTTGACACTTCTTGGCTTGCAGCCATATCACTCTCATCTCTGCCTCTGTGTATGTCTGTGTAGGTGTTCAAATTTCCTCATTGTATAAGGACAGCAGTCATGTTGGATTAGGACCCACGCTAATGACTTCCTTTTAACTCGATTACTTCTCTAAAGACTCTGTGTCCAAATAAGGTCCCACTCTGCAATATTGGGGGTTAAGATTTCAACATATCTTTCGGTGGCACAATTCAACCAATGACAGATTCCATTAAGAGCACATTTGGCATTAATACTAAGTTAGATGCATGTACTCCTTTAAAATGAATACTTTGGATTTTCCATGTTTTTTTTTTAAATATGATGCAATTATGACTTTGAATAACATCTTCAAAGTCATAAAATAACACTTTAGCAGTGGTTTTTATCTTCTTTAGTTGTCTTTCCACCAACAGTGCAGAAAGATAACATGGAAACACATTCTGAATTGAATTTCTCTTCCATCCATTTCTTGTACACACTTTGGTGGGACCATTAAAGAACTAAAACAGGAAGAGAAAGAAGCCAACAGGAAAATAATTTTTCAGTTGTTTTTTTCAAGCTACACTAAGAATGAGAGGTGGTGGACATGTTAATTAACTTGATTTAATTACTTCACAATGTATGTATATGTATCAAAATGTACACCATAAATATAATTTTCATGCCAATTATATCTTAATAAAGCTGGGGAAAAAATAAACCTGCTCAAATTTGTTGACTCTAAACATGCTAATAAGTTAGTTATTTCCAAATATGCAACTAAAAGATTATGAAGGAATTTTGAAATGGATAGCATTGATTAATTTATATAGGATATATTGGTTTATTGATAACATGGATATATCTCAAAAGGTTTATGCAGACTAACAAACACTTTGCTAATATTTGTTACAGTTCCTTCTTAGGAAATATATTTTATACATTTATTCAATGCATATTTTAAAAAGCTACTTGATAAGGTTGGCAATATTTTAGGTATTGAGAATGTAGCAGGGAACAAAACAGAAAATGAATCTCTTCATGATGCAGCTTATATCCTCATGGGGGAGAGGCATTATAAGAAACTTCGAGAAGTTTTCTGCTGAGAATAGACTGTAGAGGGGTAAGAACAGAAGGAGGGAAATAAGGTGGAGGGTATTGAATTCATTGGGGTGAGAGTCCGGTGACTTGGAACAAAATAATAGCAGCTGTGTTGGTGAGAGGTGGTTGGATTTGGATACATTTTGAAAATAAAACCAATAAAATTCATTGCTAGATCAGATATTGAATGTGAACAAAAGAGAGAAGTCCAGGATAGCCTAACTTCATACTGAATAAAACCAATAACTTGGGGAGTATATTTCTTTTATACTATATAGTAAAACAAACTTTATTCCTCCTGAAAATTGTTAAGAGCAGAGTTTTCTGAGCAGATTTAAAGCTGAACTGGTGGACAGTTATTGCCTTTGGGGTATTATTTGGAATTGAATTAAATAATCAAGGAAGTGGAAAGGATTATGCTATTTGTCACAGGAAACAAAAAAGAACGGGAACTGCCTTCTTCCCTTTGCCAAGTAGAGGTGGAAAATAATTACAAAAGTGCTTTTATGAAAGGAGTGAAAGAGAAACAGTTTACACATATAGTTTTTAAATTCACCTCATTTCTGGTGATACTGGGAACATTCAATTAGATTTTCTGAATAAAGTGACAAAACTTTGAGACATTACATTTATTTTATTTGACTACTGTCAGTGGTTATAATCATGATTTCATTGATGTGGCCCAAGGCTACTTTGTCATTTGGAGACATTTTAGTGCAATGGGGTCTTTGCCAACCTCTGGGGAGGTAACTTGCTCCTCATCTGCTGGTTAACCTCTCTTCCCTTCCCACCCTCCTCTCTGTTCCTGTTGTTTAGCTTGTTGTTCACACCCAGCAGATAACCATCAGAGCATGCAAAAATTGGTTCTGGGATGGGAATTTTTCCCTATATAATACACTTCAGCCTGTGAAATAGTTCTTACCTGAAACTTACATAAACCAGAAGTCATGGTTTGTCTGGGTCTAGAAGTGATAGGCAATTCTGTACACAAAGATTTCAAGGGTGCACAGAATGCACCTGGAGAAACAGCCCGTACCCAAAGACCTCCCTATATACCAAGCAGAAAGCAATTTGGTGAAAGCCTCTGGCCATGACTTTTCCTGTTCAACAGCCCTGCCTGTGCCCAATAGTGCATCTCAACTGACATCTTTATCATGTGATTTTTCCTTTAGGAATTTTCTAGTCCAGTTTTATTGGTATTGCTAAGTATCCAGCAATCACAGATATTAAACCACAGGATATATGTTTAGTATTTTTAAGTAAAATGCTGTAGCTTTTTTTGTTGCTGTCATAAAATGTTTTGAGAACTTTTTGCCCAAGAGGGAAAAGCATTTAGTTGAAGACTAAAAATTATGATGGTAAATGAGGACTTGAATGACCCTGCCATATGACAGGTGATTTTACCTTTTTTTTTGTTGATGTGGTTAATGACTAAATTCTTAATGCTGAAAATCTACTATATAATTGCATGATATTTGTTAGTAGGCACTCTAAGATTAGAGATGTGTAGGTATCTGATGAAGCACTAATATTTTAGTAATGCTTCAACATAGGATTCTATTTTTCCACAAACAGCCACTATGGGAAACAGTATGGCAGTTCTTAAAAATATAAAAATTAGCATATAATCCAGCATTTCTATGTCTTGTTTATATAAAAAAAAAATTCAAAGCAGAGTCTTGAAGAGATATTAGCACACTCATGTTCACAGCAGTATCAATCACAAAGCCAGAAAGTAGAAACTACCCAGGTGTTCCAATGTTGGATGAATGAATACACAAAAAGTGGCATACAGAGACAAGGGAATATTATTCAGTCTTAAAAAGAAAGGAGGCCAGGCACGGTGTCTCAGCTTGTAATCCCATGCTTTGGGAGGCTGAGGTGAGTGAATTGCCTGAGCCCGCAGGTTCGAGACCCGCCTGGGCAACTTGGTGAGACCTCATCTCTACAATAAATCAAAAAATTGGCTGGGCATACTGTAGTTCCAGCTACTTGGAAGGCTGAGGCAAAAGGATCGCCGGAGCCCAGCAGGTCGAGGCTGCGGTGGCCGGGAGCGGCCACTGCACTCCAGTCTGGGCGACTGAGTGAGACTTCAACTCAAAAAAAAAAAAAGGAAGGAACTTCTGGTATCTGCTGTAACATGGATGAACCTTGAGGACATTATACTAAGTGAAATAAGCTAGTCAAATAGAGTGTGACTCTACTTATACGAGGTATCAAGAGATGTCAAATTCATTGAAAAGGAAGTACAGTGGTGGTTGCCAGAGGCTGAAGGGAAAAGGAAATGGGAAGTTATTGTTTATACTACTGAACTGTACACATAAAATGGTTAAAATTGTAAATATTATATCTTGTATATTTTAGCACAATTAAACATTTAAAAATTAAACTACAATAGTTACCCCTTATCTGCAGAGGCTGTATCCAAAGGCCCCCAGTGGATGCCCAAAACCACATATTACCAAACCCAATTGCCTCAATCAGAATACATTTCTGTTCATATCTTCTACCACATCCGTCTTAAAAAGGCGTTATCACATATTTTGGCCATAACTTTTGCAGTTTGTGATGTGACTGCAAAACTAGCATGAATTTCTCTTTCCTTCTTTACAATTTCATGGATGGAAGATTCTTTCTTACTGTGGGGATCTTAGAAACCTCAGTATACAATTATTCTTTATTAAGTTGAAAACTTTCACCTTTTCACTTAAAGGAAGCATTTTGCAGCTTTCTTTTTAGCATGTCCAAAATGTCAGCATCACTCTTCTTGCACTTTGGGGTTATTATTAAGTAAAGTAAGGGGGTCACAAGAAGAGTGTGTGATACCATGACAGTCAATATGATAACTGAGATAGCTATTAAGTGACAAACAGGTGGATTGGGTTGAGTAGACAGTGGTGATACTCTGGACAAAGGAAAGATTCACATCCAGGGTATGAAAAAGTGGGACTGCATGAAATGTAGTCACACTACTCAGAATGGCACGTAATTCAAAACTTATGAATTGTTTCTTTCTGGAATTTTCCAATAATGTTTTCAGACCATGGTTGGCCATAGGTAACTTAAACTACAGGAAAGGAGGGGGGCCACTTTAGTTTTTAAAAATTCAATCAGTTTCCTCTTCAAAAACATATTTCCATCTTACAAAACACATTTACTTTTGGTCACTTACATTAATATTTTCATGGATTAGGAGTGGGAAGGCACTGAAAGTAAATTGCACTCAGAACAGTGTTTGCAAACTAATAACCAATTAGACACACATGTTAGTTATGTTTAATTGTGTTGTAAGTAAGTAAAATTAATTGTAGGTGATTTAAGCAAGAAGGGTGATCTATTGAAAGGATACTTGATGCCTCAGAGTATAAGGAGGAAAAGCTTACTGAGTAGAAAAGGGTAAACTCAGCAGGCCTCTGTTATTCAAACCCTATACATTCCAGAGAAAGGCTTGTCTTTAAGAATGAACCTGTCTGGCTTCTGGAAGACAATGTCAGGTAACTTGTAATATTCTGCCTGATAAGAGTGTTTTTGTATGTCTGAGGCCTTGAGCCACATCGAATTTATAGTGAACTTCAGTTTTTGTGTGCAAGAAGCCTTGAATATGCTGTACCACTTTGATCAGATCCCTTTATTTGAACACTGTGATTTTGGCTGATACATGTTTTTGCAGGGAGTGAAGATGGGGAGGAAGCTGGAGTCTGAGCAGCTGAAGTTAAGTCACATAGGCATTGCTTGCTTATGTCACAGACCCCCAGTAAAAACCCTGGACACTAAGGCTTGGGAGAGCTTCACTGGAGGGCAACACTTTGCACATGCTGTCACATATCATGGCTGGGAAATGAATCACATCCCCATGTGACTCCCCTGGGAAGGGGCAGGTCATTCACCTCTGGAAGCTTGTGCATTACTTTCTCCTGGACTTCCCTCCACATGTCTTTTCCCTTTGTTGATTTTACTCTGTAGACTTTGCTGTAGTAAACTATGAATACAACAGCTTTTCTGAGTTCTGAGTTCCTTTAGTGAATTATCAAGTCCGAAAGTGGTCTTGAGGACCTCAGCACACTAACTTACCTAGTCTTGAGAAAGACAGAGGCAGAGTGGCTCTTGGAACCTCAGGAGGATGACACTAGTCCTTAGGTACTGCCACGAAACAATTTGGCCCCAGCCATCTTCTGGATCCAAGCAGAGAATGTTCTGGGCCCAGCTCAAATCACTCACATGACAAAGGATGGGTTGTAGCACAAACAGGACCATTGGAAACCATGGTATGACTCTGGCTGACTTGTGTCTATGCCAGTATATGAGGGGGGACCCAAAAAAAACCCCAGAATTTATTTCTTTAAAAAAGTGTATTTATTCTTACATGCTTAAACATCAGTCACCTCTCTGTTTGATGTGATACACCTATCAAGATGTTTTTTCCACTGCTCAGAACAGTTTTTGAACTCATCAATTTTGATGCCTTTTAGTGCTTCTGTCATTTTTTGTTTCACTTCTTCCACACTGGCAAAACGTTTCCCTTTAAGGACTTTTTTCATCTGGGGAAACCAAAAAAAAAAAAAAAAATTACTTGAGATTGGATGAATAAGGAGGGTAAACTGCTGAGCACTCAGTGTGGTGTGGGCAGATGCCCTCATAAATCACCCATCATGAAATGGGAAAACACATTGAAAGAATCTCCAAAAAAAATTGCTGAAGCTGAACACAGCTTCTCACAACAACACTAGGTGGCACACTGATGCCGATGAGTTCCTAGAACACTTACCTAGCCCATGCTATAAGTACAAATGGTATTACAAGGGGCCCACCCTCCAAAAATTAAATACAGTTTTTTTTGTCCCCCTAGTATATTAATACATATGATTCTTCTATTATTCCTTTTTAGTCTTCCTAAATCCACATTAGTGTGTTTTTGTTAATAAATTTATTGTTTCCAGTAGAGTGACAGGCACTTCAGCTTATCAGTTAATACTTGTCCTATTGATAGTAAATAAAAATCATAGTTACAGGTTTGTGGGTTACTCAGGAAAAATTACCATTAATTCCTGCATTTGTATGCTTAACTTCCTGTCTAACGAAGCGCATCACAGTATAACAAGCCTGGGCTCAAATTCCAGTCATTTAACAGGGGTGTGATATGGGCCAATGGTGCCTCTGAGATTAAGATTCCTTGCTTTTAAAGAGAGGTAGTATTCCCATAGGTGGTGGTTTGTGAATGAATGAGATAACATGTAAGAGTCCACTTCATAATACTCAACATATGAAGGTATTCAACAATATTTTATTTATTGTTTCTCTTCTCTTCCTATTTTATTTTCTTTCTCCTTTCTTTATTAAAATACCTGCTAAATTTGACTGTATAAATATCTAAGCCATAGAGACACTTATTAAATATTGGAATTTATATACTATATGCAGTCTGTACTAGAACTATTTTGTCATCTTTCCTTTATGCATCAAAATTTTTCATTTTATATATACTTTTTTTTTTTGATTTGGAGAATCACTCCATCACCCAGGCTGGAGTGCAGTGGCACACTCATGGCCACCTCAGCGTTGACCTGCTGGGCTCAGGCGATCCTTCTGCCTCAGTCTTCCAAGTAACTGGAACTACAGGTATGCGCTATCACACCCGGCTAATTTTTTAAAATTTATTTTAGAGACGAGGTCTTGCCAAGTTGCCCGGACTGGTCTCAAACCTGCAGGTTCAGGCAATCCACTTGCCTCAGCCTCCCAAAGTACTAGTATTATAGGCTGAGTCACCGAGCCCGGCCTTATATATTCTTTTTAAATGTGAGAATTCTTAGATTTTCATTTTATGGTAAATAGTTATTTCTGATATCTTTTTTCATCAGATGATTATCTTAATCTTTTTTCCTCTAAGGAATTTAATTCTTTCACGGGGCACAAAATTGACATGCAGCATAGCAAACATGGTCCTCTTTTCATGAGTAAAACTATGAAATAGGTGGTGGATAAGGGTTAAATATATACTGGTACTTATAGATGAGCACAGACACCAATTATTCACACACACACACACACACACACACACACACACACACACACACACAAAAACACACAATGTCAGAGAATAGGTTATTTTCCCCAAATACAAGAAATGGTCAGTAAAAATTATACCAAAGATGCCTGTCGTTCCCCAGATTTCATAAATTTCAAGGAGAAACATTTGATTTCCTTTAAACCATAGAAGAAAAGAAAGGAATCTCATTGGATGTTATCAAGGGGGCTTCTGTGGCAAAACTAAAGGTGGGGGAGGAGGACTAGAGAAGCATGCTGTGTGAGACCCACTCCACTCATAGGTAATGACCAGAGAGGTGGCAGGGCAATGTCAGCTCTCCAGTTCCAGAGGCCTGCACATTTTCCCTGAATATATAGGCTTTTAGAAATCAGACAGTTCTTTTAGAGCTAGAATTTAGGGTTTAAGCCAGATTAAGGACAGCTTCTAGAAGGGATGCACTGATGCAAAGTACCTCTTTCTCTTCTTGTTTGCCTCCATCTCCCTCTCTCCCTAGTCAGTCAGAAGGCCTATTGTTTGAACCTTCTCTGACTTGGCACGCACTTATCTTCGTTCCATATTGTACCAGAATGTGCTAAATATCACTAGGGAGACCCACCGAGTATGTGATTTTCCCAAATACTGAGAAAAACAGAGAGATGATCACAATTTTCCATTAATTAAAAAAAGATAATTGTGGTCTTGAAAAGTGCTTGATAGATTTCTATCTAGTACTTGAAACTGCGAATTGGTGAGCAATAGGAACAAAACCACATTGTTTTGTTTTCCATCAAGTCAGGCTCCAACCAATTATCTGCATTTCTAACTCTTCCTTTTGGCCTTCAGCACTGTGACCCAAGTCTTACCAAAGTAGCCATATGTGTGCTGTAAATATTTGTGTGTCTGGCAGGAGAAACATTTTAGCTGAAAGATTTCCCATTAAAACATTGTTCTGAAAACCAAATGTGATGTAGTTGCCATAGTAAACTCTCCCCTAGATAATCATTTGCTGTGTATAAACAATCCCCTTGCAAAGTGAGGTGGCGGAACTTGTCTAATAATTACTAAGGTTTTAAATTTTTCTGGTGAAATTTTTGTTACGTGGAGATATTTTATTGGTTTCGCACAATATTTACATACATTCATTCAGTCAGTCAGCCAGACAGCAGTATATATTGAGTACCTGTCACATGTTCAACAATGTTTAGGAGAGGACAGTTACCTGGAAGGAAGGCTTCAAGAGTAATGTCTAGGAAGACAAAAGTTTGTGAAGATCAAAGAAATTAGGATTGAATTTGTTGAATGGTTACAGTTAGGAAGAACGGAGAGAGAGAAAGAGAAAGAGACCAGCCGACGTGTAAACAATTCTGGTCATGGAGGTTTGGGGAAGAATCTATCAAGGAGAAGATGGTATCAGCAATTTCCCATGCAAAGAGGCCAGCGGTCACTGTTGAGTGGTCAATACTGATCTGAGGACCAGTTCCAGGAGCACTATGTAGGGAACAGCTGGAAGGAACAAGGAACGTCAGCAGAGGTATAAGAGGGAAAAAAATGAGAGGCAGAAGCGAGGCTAAGAGAACATCTTCCTCAAAGTGGCAGAGACCTGTCTGTGTATGTTTAAAAGCAGAACAGGTGAATACATGCATTCTATCTTTTTTTGGTGTAAAATTTCTTGTAATTTTTGTTATTTCATGGAAATTCCCTACTTTCTTTAACTTTATTTTCATATTCAGGTTAACACAACATATGAAAAGATTCATTTGTATTTGCTCACTGAATATATCACACATTTATTAACTTTTCCCTCATTTTTTTACTTTACTTAATTTATTAGGATACAAACAGACATTTTGAATGTTAAATAAATTTAGTGACTGTATATGGCTAATACAATTAATTTGCTTCTTATTGTACCAAATAGTTTTTATTTGGATGAATCCTTTCATTCTGAATAATTGTATTTATATGCTCATAAAAGTCACTGTTACATTTTTGCTATATAAGTAAGAAGCAGTATGAACAGTGAATTTTAAAAGAGAATAATTGAAAATTAAAACTCTTATTTTTGAACACGTATTTCATAGCATGAGAACAAAATGTATTCAGCTGTTCATTTTATAAAGAGAGAAAAATTCACTTTAAATTAGAATTGTACCATTTAGAGACTATAATTTATGCAGTCACAGGAGAAATATAAATGCTGCATATCAGTGGGTAGAGAAAAAAAAGCCACATTTTAATGAAACATTTGGTGTTAAATCTCTCTACACAGAACACATTGTTTTTCTAAGAAAGAAAGGGTTTGAAAGTCAGGAATTGGGCATTAGGCCTTAACAAGAATCAGTGGGAATCAGAAAAGTGTAGAGTTTGAACTCGGTTGATAAATGAAAAAAATTGTTGATTCTGTGAGAAATCAGTGAACACGTCTCCTCTATTGAGCGTCAGCATTGGCATCATTACTTCTTTGCTTTCTCCTGAGTCAAGAGAGACCCTAATTCAAGGCTTGATGAATTCCAGTATATTGAGTATTTTAATAACCTTCATAAAAAATAAAAGACTCTCCATGAATTAAATATGAGCGTTGGCTTATTTTTCCAGCAATGGTGATGGATTTGCACTGCTCAGTCTGTAATCTTGTGCTTATTGAGGGAAGGTTTGCTAGATTCACCAGGCTGTGAAACAAAACATACCAGCTAAGTAACCCACAGGAAGACTAAATCTGTGATCTTGGCTATGCTAACAGTGCTCCTTCAGCAGGAGCACTTACTGAGCAGAGGTTGCCTTGGTGACAATGTCCTGTAGAAGGACCAAGCCTTGTTAAGCTCCAGTAATGTGACTGTAATATCACTGTGAAGTAGCAAGGTGGGTTCCATTTGCCCAGTGCATCTCCTGATCTGCTTTTAGATCATGCTTTAATCTCTCTCATCTTTTAGGTTGATAGTGCCTTCTCTTCCTTCCAGTATCCCACACCATCCTGCCCTTGTCAAAAATCTCTTTCTAGAAAGAAGCTGGTATTTATGTAAAAGTCCATGCATTAAATCCTCTGAGGTTTTTGAATGTTGAATTTTATCTTCACTGGGTTGTTTTTCCTCTTAGAGTTATCAAAAGGTACTTGGCAGTCATACCAAAAATAAAGAATTAAGACATATAGAAATTTCTGGCCAGGCATGGTGGCTCAAACCTGTAATCCCAGCACTTTAGGAGGCTGTGGCGAGAGGACTGCTTGAACCCAGGAGTTCAAGACTAGCTTGGGCAACATAGCAAGACCTCGTCTATAAAAATAAATAGCCAGGCATTGTGGCATGCGCCTATAGTCCCGGCTACTATGGAGGCTGAGGCAGAAGGATCGCCTGAGCCCAGGAGGTCAAGGCTGCAGTGAGCCGTGGTTGTGTCACTGCCCTCCAGCCTGGGTGACAATGAGACTCGACTCAAAAAATACAACAACAAAAAAAAGACAAATAGACACAGAGAGAGAGAGAGAGAGAGAGAGAGAGAGAGAGAGAGAGAGAGAGCATTATTTCTCTTTGGTTTTACAGAGGAAACCCCCAATGGTGGTGGATGACCTTTTTGAAGACATGAAGGATGGTGTTAAACTGCTTGCTCTCCTGGAGGTCCTGTCCGGGCAGAAACTGGTAAGATTTTTTTTTCTTTTTCTTTTTCTTTTTTTTTTTTTTTTTTTGTGTGTGTGTGTGACCATACTTGTCAAATTTTTCCCATTTGGAATTTGGAGATTGAGAGTGTCAAGGAGTACTACCCATATTAAAAGAAAGTTCTTTAGTTGTGGTTGGTAGCATACAGGAAACACTGGTCTACCAGTCACTTCTGGGAGCAAGAAATATATTTCCATTTTTATTCCTGCACACAAATAGTGGATTTAAAACATTATGTTTATAGTGGCAACCTTAGAAGCAAGAGTAAAGAACTTCATCAGTAACCTGACATGGATAACTATTGCATCTGTATGGTATCCAGGAAGATAAGTTACTCATTAACATCTACCTCACTTTAAGTGTTAGCTTTCCATTAGTAAAGGATTCTTGGTCCATGTCTGTGTATTTACATAGTTGTGTGTTGAAAATTAAGCTTGAACCAGTATAGCATTGACATTATTCATCATGAATCATTTGTAGCAAGAACAGCATGTTCAGAGTTGGTTTTATGTGCTGTGGAAACAGCAGAGTAAAAAATCAATATTGACGGTATATTTTTCTACATTATTGAATAATAAAATATTTATTTTTTCTTGCTTATGTTTTCATTAAATTTCAGAGTAGTAGAGCTATAAATAGTTTGTAAATGAAATTATTTATAAATAATGTTTACCGTATTTGGAAAAAGGAATTCAAGAAATAATCTTCAGAATGTTGGATAGCACACTAGACACAGAGTCCAAAATTGGGAGTACTTTTTTTTTTCTTTCTCTCTTGTATCTTGGCAGTAACTACACAATCATTAATGCTTGGATAAATGAGTTGTTTAAAGGACGTTTTTAACTCCATAAAATTAATTTCATGATAATTTTGTTCAGGGACTCCTCAAAATATCTTTTGTAAAAGAGTTTCTTGTTGGAATGTACAAACTGATAATAATTTTTTGTAAACCATTGATCTATTTGGATTCGGGTTGTAGCAGATGCTTTTGGTATCCCCACATCTCAGCTCAGCTCACCTCTGATTTCAGTTATATTGATGATAGACATCTTTCATACACTCTGACAGCCTATTGCCCCTGGTACTCTCTGGGTTCTACCTTAGGGCTTTTATCAAAGCCCCAGGTTGCACCTGGCAGCTCTGAAGTGTTGGACAATTAATGGTCACAAAGAATCCTCAACAAATGGAAATAGAAGTCTGTTAATAAATGTTCCATCCTTGAATTTTTAGAAGGGCAATTCTGAGACATATTTTACCCATGTCTCACCGAGTTCCCCATAGGGTCCTCAGCAGGATTGAGCTCAAGTTGCCTAAATTGATATCCCTAATAGCATACCTTTTATTGGCTTTTCCTCCTTTTTGGTCCCATTTTCCACACATCCTCACTCCTGCTATCCGGGGTCTTCTCTCCAATAAACAATTTATACCCAAGTTCTTGTTGCAAGCTCTGTTTTGGAGAAAAGCAAGCAAGACATATATGAATAGCCAATCTGGAATATATAAGTATGTATATGAGCTACGTAAACTGGATAAACATTAGGATGTGAGAATCATTAGAATAACATATATACTCCTCTGATTGCCTGTTATAACAGATCATCTTTATATACCCTCTCCCCGAATTAAGCTATTTACTTGAAGGTTGAAGGAGCCTTCATATGGGTATTCATAGGAGCATTCAAGAAGTGTATCTGTCATTCTGTGTCAAGATGATTCTGCCATTGTACCTGACAATACAATAGAGTATACAGAAATCTTGATGAGCATTTAACTGCCAAGCTAGATTATTCTAGAAATGAGTATACTTTGGCATAACAGTTCTACTTTTGTTTGTGTTCTATTCATTCAGACATAATTAGAATTATGAGATCTTAAAGCTAGAAGGAATTTTAGGAAAAAAATTCAGCATTGTCATTTAGCAGATACAGAAGCCGAAGTATAGAAGAGCATAGAAGAGCAGTTTCTGATTTAACTTTTATAATTTATATTGAATTCCTCAAGATTCTGAATTACCTAAAATTATTCTGGATTTATAAATATGCTACAACAATAGCTATTTAAGTTATGTCCATGTTTGCATTATGGTTCTGGACCATGTTAAGATGAAGAGCATTATTTAAAGAAATAAGCATCCCAGGCCTTCTTTCAGAGCTTTTCAAAGGGGAAATGTGGGTAAGAGTGTTTCACTCAGGAGCACTAACATTACTCATGAATTCTATAATTCTGTGATAGGTAGAAACATACTTAGAACCCTATGCTTAATGTCACAAATCTCAGGACTCTGACTTTAAATATGATCATCTGAGAAATACGAACAATGACTCAGCATCCCCTCTACTGCCTGCATCTCAGGGCAAGCAAGAAATCTTAATATCCTAGTACCCTTCAATCATCTGTTATGACTCCCTTGTCTATGTTTTCATAGACATGTAAAATTTTTTTGGTAAGAAAGCAGGAGTTTATTAAGACAGAAGAGCTCCCAAGTGGAAGGGGGCCTGAAACAGGGTTGCCTGGGAATTGTAAATTTTTTAAATTATTATTCTTGGATTTTTCTATACCCATTGAACATTATTTGTGGAACATGTACTCTTTAAATGTATCATGGATTATATATCTTCAATTACACATAAACATAGAAACACTACATTTAACTTTGCACTTAGGATTTTTTTTTTTTAGAATGTAAGAAATTGTCACTGAAACATTAGAAACAATGGAAGCAACAGGAACAGAGATTAAGGACTACAGATAAACTTCTTTCTGAACTATTTTGTCTAACCTTCTGTACATTATTTTTTTAAAAGACTCTTGACTGGGCTCGGTAGCTCAACCTGTAATCCTAACACTTTGGGAGGCTGAGGAGAGTGGATTGCCTGAACCCATGGGTTCAAGACCAGCCTGGGCAATTTGGTGAGACCTTGTCTCCACAATAAAAATTTTAAAAATTTAGCCGGGCATGGCAACATGTCCTGTACTTGTGGCTGCTTGGAGGACTGAGGCAGAGGGATCGCCCGAGCCCAGCAGGTCAATGTTGGAGTGGCCATGAGTGTCCCACTGCACTCCAGCCTGGGCGATGGAATGAGACTCAAAAAAAAAAAAAAAAAAACTCTTGAACACCTTGCACAAGAGAAGAATACTTAGAAGTGAACAATGAACACTCTTAGCTGATCTTGAGCACCAAAGGACCCTGCACATTTACCAGGTGACTCTGTTAGTCATATATTTAGAGTAGAATCAATTCTGCAATGGCATTTGACATTGTCTAATAATCATTCTGATAACATTTCTGGAGTCCCTGATATGGATAAGGCATTACTTTATGTCCCCTAAGGAAAATGGAGATGAATGAGATATGGATGGTGCCCTGAAAGAGCTTGTAGCCTAGTATAGTCAATTTTAAAAGATATGGAAGGACACTACATAATGATAAAAAATTCAATTCATCAACAAGAAACATCTATCCTAAACATATATGCACTCAACATAGGAGCACCAACTTTTTTTTTTTTTTTTTTTTTTTTATTTTATTTTATTATGTTATTGGGGGGTACAGTTCGGGGTTTGGCATCACAAAATATTTCGTTCCGGTACCCTTGTTGATAAGCGGGGTCTCCCTATCCTCCGATAGATACCCACCACCATTACTCCCCTCCCCCTCCGCCGCCCCCCCCCCCGGGGGGCCCCCCCCCGCCGCCCGGGGGGGGGGGGGGGCGGGGGGGGGGGGGGGGGGGGGGGGGGGCGGGGGTGCACTGGGGGGGGTGGTT